>BLSH010482894.1:196960-215993 GCA_018402905.1 Glandirana rugosa | reverse complement strand
TCCACCTTCACCATTCACGTTACAGGAGCCGGATAGCGCCTGTTGTCACAATCAATGGACAAATCAAGGATCCAATTAGGTGAGTAGTACAGATATCTCCACTTTATAGTACTCCAGTAAGAATCGCCAGCCCCGATTCAATCGTAGGTGACATGGAAGCAAAGAAGAACCACATCTAGTGCTCTCTATATATAAAATTCCGGAAGAGGACGGAACAGGCAGTGACGTCCTTGATTTGTCCATTGATTGTGGCAACAGGCGCTATCCGGCTCCTGTAATAAGAGCCTGATATGGGAGGTGAGCTGCTAGTGTGAATGGTGAAGGTGGAGCGGCACTGAAGCACTATTGTAACATCTATGCACGGATTTGCACCGGGTGCTGATTATCCAGAGAAATATAATTTACAGCGCTGCACTTTACTTCTATTTGGACTGAGATACCATGACTGACGCTAAGGCCGGTCGCATGGATGGCCCTGCCACCAGAAAGAGTGCCTTGGACACTGCTTCCGTCCGCCTATCGGCCGGGTCCCTGAAAGAGGGAGACCCCTCCAAGGGAATAGTCGTCGCCTTGTTCAGGCGGGCCACTGGCGGATCCACCGTGGGGGAGACCAATTTCTGTAACAGGCTGTCCTCAAAGGGATAGCGCACAGAGAAACGTTTTGGCAGGGTAAAGGAATTTAGCGGACATTGCCATTCCTTATACACATACTGGTCAAAATACTGGAGGGTAGGGAAACACCCTAGGAGCATGAGAGGGCTTCTTGGACCCAAACGTATAGGTAGACGCCTGTGCCTCTCCAGCCTGATCCAGGTGTAGAGAATTATGTACGGCCGCGACCAGGGCGCCCACCAGCGACTTTTTGCGTGCCACTGAGGCCCCCTGGTCCTCCTCCCCATCCGAAGGCTCCAGCTCTCAGAGTTCCATGGGGGTCCCAGTGACCCTGGAGCCCCCTTCCAGCTCCGAGTCCTCCTCAGAGGACAGCGGGGGAGGAGGACGCTCTTTGGGCCCCCCCCTACACCGGTCCAATTCCCCCCGAGCGAACAACTCTTCCAGGATAGAGGTTAATTGATCCAGGGGAACCAGAGGTCCCGGCGCGGCCTGTGCCTCCGCGGACCCCTCCGGAGAAGCAACTGCCAGTTCAGCCACCATTGCGCCACTGCCAGGACACTTGTGAGGCCTACCAGGCATACACCCCCACAATACCACCCCCTGCAGAGCCTCTGGGCTGCCCAAGTAGGACCCAGCACCGCCGCTCCCGCACACCAGGGAGAGAAACCAGCAATACTTGCGGAACCCTGTGTGAAAAGAGGCTGCCCTGTCGCCAATGCCACCGCTGCTGACAAGTCTGCTGCTGCTGCTGCGTTCACACTTTATCCAAAACTAAAAAAAGTTTTGCCTTTAGTTATATTTTAATTTGTGACTTTTATACTTACTTGGAATTCAACTTTAATGTGCGAGTATATTTTAGGGCATGCAAAGAGAATCTTAGTAAACATACAAAGGACAGAGGGTGGCACCCTCAAATCAATGCAACATAGTAGTTGAGACATCTTGTAATAAGCATCAAGGCAAGACGAAAGTCTGCCACATTGGTTCCAAGTATTTTCCAGCAATCAGGAATACCAACCACAGAAAAAGGAACAATCCTTTCACTTTGCGTGTCAGAACAACAAAAATACACAAATCAGTAGAAAAAAAACATTGTTTTGAATGGAAACCCAGTATCATGGCACAAGGCAGATCCCTCTTGAAACAGGTAGCAATGTTATAAAAAAGTTTAATTGAAAACATTTAGCCTGCTGGGTGGACAATAAGTGGCTCAGCATGACCAGCAGAAATTGCCTTCAATGCTGAACTTGTTATAGGTCTATAGGTTCCTTCTTCATTGAAAATAAATTTTGGGTTACAAATTGAGGCCAGTGGCACCCTACATCTAAACAGTGAATCTAGTCTGAATGAATTAAATAGGAACCTAGATTTGTCACACTGCAATCTAATGTATACATTTCCTACTAAAAAACACATTAACCGAGACCCTTCTAAGCCATCCTATATTTAAAGTGTTACTAAACCCACAACCGTAAAATCAGTCTGTATATGCAGTAAAGCATACCCACTGTGGAACCTAAGGAGTTAGTCCTCCGCATTGTGTAAAAAGGCTGTTTAAACCTGCCTTCTCTGATCCTTTAATTCTTTTACTGTTCCCAATCCATCTGCTGACAGAACAGAGCCCTAGGAGGCACTCTGCACATGCTTGGAGGAGGGTGCATGCGATCAGCCCAGGGCCAATCAGCACTGTCCAGACAGAAAGTCAGGGGTCATGCAGCCTAATAGGACAGTCAGAGGAGAATGAAAACTCCTACAAGCTTTAACCAGTGATAGGCATTAGACAATAAAAGACAGCTATATACTGCTGAAAAATTCTAATATACTTGCATTTCCATGTTCTCTGTACTGTGGGAGACCATAAATAGTCCTGGGTTTAGTAACACTTAAAAAAAATGTGTGAGCTAAAGTCACTGCATGTGTAACTTACCTTAATGCACAGTCCATTTTCTGCAGCTTGTGATCAGCCCTAAGCCAGCAGGAGTCTGTCCTGTAATGTTTTGTCATGGAGATTGGCCACTTTAGCGTGCTGTCCATGCACCTCAGCGACCACTTATTAATTTTGTGCAGGCAAGATGTATATGGATGTCAGAACTGCCTCAGCAGGGATGTTCCAGCCAGAGCAACAGTCAGTCTTTTTTTCCGCCTGTCCACTCCACTTGTTGTCAGTAGTGTGTGCGGAGGCTACACCCACTCTGCACGGCTGCCTCCACACAGTGCTGAGGGGTTGAAGCAGCACACTCTACCCTTTCCAATATTGCATAATTAAAGAAATGATTCCTTCCAGATTTAGGGAATTTGGTTAAAATGTGTCAGTGCTTATGATGCAAATTACCTGAACAGCAAAGGTGGATGTCATGACAGGAAGCTCACCCATTGCTGCCAGATATTCAAATATGGGCAGTTTTGAAAAATAAGCAATTGCAAATACTTTGCAGAACTGTAAGCGATACTTGCAGAAATTAATTCAATTCAAGAGAAACATTTCTGCTGTGCCCTTGCTCCACTGAAATCTTCAAAAATTGCCAAAAGTTGATCAGTGAAAAAACTTCACTTATTCTACCCAGCTCCACGGAATCCTCCATACGATGCTGGCAGCTGTCACACTATGTAAAGCTGGCCATACCTGGGTCTGTTTTTTCAATCAACCAACAGGTTGAATGAAAAAAAAAAAAAAAACTGACCCGATTCCCCCATTCAAAGTGGATGTGGGAATCCTCCCCACTGTGTCATTGTATTTTGACAGCCACGAGAATCCCTCACCGTCAGAATGCAGATTGGCATTCACGGAACGAGACGATATCGACAGGGTGTTTAATCAGAAGTTGATTCTTTGATTGACTTGTTCCACCACAGTGGCCACACATGCTGTACCGGACTAATTTTGTTTCATGAATGGCCATGTATACATAACATTTCATACTCCTGATATGTGCCTGATGCACCATGTACTTGTTTAAAAAAGTATCCTGTTCTCTTTGTATTGCTTCCTTTCTGTGAAATCCCTGGACTGGTTCCTGCCAGGCTCTCTGCTATCCTACTAAAAATTGACCACACTAGGCATGAGAACACAGTGTGGTCAGTTCTCTAGCTCTGCTGGGAACTCAGCCTGCTCTCCACCAATGATCAGACTTGTCCTGGCAAACCCCCTTCTGCACAGCCATTGACTGGGAAGATCATTGTACTTCAGCTTCGCCTCCCCCTAGCTCTTATGCAGCTGAGAACAGAGGGAACATGAACACTTATAAAAAAGGGGGGAAAAAAAAAGGATATATATATATATATATATATATATATATATATATGATACACACACAAATTTTCACCTTTCATTTTTATTTTATTTAGTTTACAATCACTTTAAGTCAATGTCTATTGTATTGTATAGGATAGGATAGTATGTAGCTTGCTTTGAAATCGTTTTTCAGTAATTACAAGACAATCATTCTTTTTTAAAGAAGTAGTAGAGCCAAAGCTATTTTGGCTGTATTTCTTCTATGGACCACAGGAGGGAAGTTTGATCGCTCAGTTCTCAGTCTTAGAGGCAGCGGAGGACAGCTGCAGCTAGGATCAATGCTGTAGCCATCTAGAGGAGGATGATTGTTTTTTTTTTTGGTCATGCTTTTTTTAAAGCTATAATCTCTTTATTTGTTACACGACCTTCCCTCTACTGAACGTTTTGAAAACTGATTAGTGGAGCAGGGCAGAAGTAGTAAAGACTCCTGCTGACAGCTTATCAGTGGAGCAAGGCTGAGAGTGAAGACTCTGCACATTGCTGACAATGGAAGCTTCATCCACTCTACAGACTGATTCCTAGCAGAGTGGAAGATTTAGAGCAGCAACAAGAGTTAAGCTGGCCATAGATGGATCAAAATTCGGCCAGTTTAGCAGAGAGCGGCCGAATTTCGATCCATTTGTGGCCATACCTTTTCCACAGAAGATGATTTACAGTCAATCGCTTGCAGCTGCTAATCAGTGTATCCTGAAAGTGGAGAGTCCCGCTGTCAGAATCCAGTGTCACAGCAGGGATGATTCCTTTATCCACCTGACTGGTGTGAATGGAGGAATCCATTCGTTTTTATTGTTCAGCCTGCCGGGTGGAAAAAAAAAAAAAAACTATGGCTAGCTTAAGAACTGCTGGTATGCATATTTTTCCAATGGAATAGCATAAGCAATGTGCCTTCTTCTCTGCCTCCACCCACTCAACTGTTCACTGCTCAGCTGACTACACTCCCAAAATCCAGGTCACTGCATGAACCCGGAGAGAGCTCTTGGGAGAATGTCTGCTTGTATAGAAACATAAGTAGGGAGTGCTTCAGACCCCTACCTTAGCTGGCAATGTGAAGAAGAACATTCAGGACTCAGTGATGACAGAGGATTTTATTTTAAAAAGAAATGATAGTAAAAATGATTCCAAAAAAGGTCATGCTCAGCACATGGGGAGGAAACCGTGCCTATGAAATTACTGCTGTCCAAAGAATAGCTTAAAAGCTAAACAAATTCTTTTTTTTTTTTCATTACAATAAAAAAGATTTTATACTTACCTGCTCTGTGCTAAGGATATTGCACCTCCTCTTTATCGGTCTCCCATTGATGCTCTCTGCTCCTCCTTCCTGCAAGTGCCCACGCAGGCGCTTTTCCAAGCTGGGCTGTGTGCGATCATAGGCCCCTTGGCCATGCCCCCTGCTCCCTCCTCACAGGATTTGACTGATAGCAGCAGAAGCCTATTGCTCCCTCTGCTCTCAGTGTCTCCTGTGGAAGACAGAGCAGTGGTGATGCAGCCGGGACTGCTGGATTGTAAGAAGTGTTTAGGGAAGGATAGGAAGGAACAGTTAATGGGGAGCACAGTTTGGCCAGATATAACATCAGCTATTTAAGACAAGTTTTGAATGGCACAGAACAGAATCAGAATTCTTTGCCCTAAAAACAAAAGGCCATTTTAAGGCATGGTTAATTTAGGTTACCGGTTTCCCTTATGATCTGCTGGATGCAAACAGTTAGAAGGGAGCACTGATGAAATGGATATTAGTCATTCAAGTAATTAAAATACAAAATAAGTACAAATGCATGAAATACCTTGGTTAGTGCGTTAAGTCCTAGAGCTGTGGCAACAGCACCTGTGGTGGCAGAAACATAAGCTGTTCCCAGTTGGCTAAAACAACAAGAGGTAGAAGTGTTTGCATGTGCATGGAAAAGCATTACATGAAATAATGAAAGTTAAGTGGAAATTTAGTGTTTTTAGGAACTGATCTACAATATTATGTTTCCAAAACACATACTCTGTATATAGCAGGTCAGTATTGGGCATCTTAATAGTTAATAAACCTTATATATCGCTTCTTTATTGGAATTGGCAAATTTTAAATAACATATATATCGTGGATAATTGCTACTCAGCCATTTTATAAACACAACTGTTCCTTTAAGACCCGGTTCACACTGGTGCAACATGGGATCCGACTTGTGAGAGCACAAGTCACATGAAATGCCAAATTAAATGTTTCCCTATGAGAGCCGTCTTAACCGATCCTACACAAGTCCCTCCAACTATAGAAAAGGTTCCTGCACTACTTTGGTCTGACTAGAATACGACTTCAATGCCACCAAGTAAAAAGTCACATTAAGTTGGATCAAAGTCAAACTGAAGTTGCAGGGCAAAGTCGGATCGGAAGTCGCGGGACTCATGTCAGAGCATTGTGAACCTGGGCTAAGTTTAACCTTGATTTAGGATGTATAAGAAGTCCTTTCCCAGGACACTCTTGCTGTATGTCCTAAACTTGTCAAAAGGGAACATGAGGGTAGCCATTACTCAACTCTTGAAAATACCAGTTGTCGGCTGTTATGTGGATTTGAATCTGACTTACTAAAAGTACCCAAAACAGGAAGGTCGGCCTAAAGCCAGAGGTCGTACTCTACAAACTTGATCAAAGACAGTGCAAAGTATTAAAGGCATGACAGCTACACAGTTAGTGTAGTCACAGTGATCAGAAATGGCAGCCTGCATGTTCTTTTCATGACCGTTTGCTTTAATGACTGGGATCCTCTCATAAGGTGGTTTTTCCTGCATCAGGGAACAGATCTGTGTTTTCACAGCAGCACTTTTATTTGACAGCCCAGCCAAGTGAACCCGCAAGAACATAAAAATGTGTTCTTTTTCAGAGGCATTCCTGTAGTCCAATGAAAAGGCTGGTAGACACTTCCACAATGAAAGTTGTAAAGCGGAGCACACTGCGTCCAGCTGACAGGCAATGACTAGCTAACAATTCAGTACTATCTAAGTATCCATTCACAATACAAATTGGTCATGGTTTAGTATGAGATGATGGAAAAGCACTGTTCATCTTCATTTTTAAATGGAGAAAGGGGACTAAATGTGACTTCAAAGGCAAAGTTCACAGAGGTGTTAAGAATAAATCTGAGCCATGAGAAGGCAATCTATGAAGCTCTTCAAATGCATGTTTTTTTGTGTAGCAGGACAAGAGCAGTGCCCATAGTGCTTTGCAAACATGCACACAATAGGTTTTTGGTGCACTTTCACTGATTTGAATGGAGGCGTTCGGCAAGTTATGCAAGTTTTAATGTCTGCTAAACGTTGCTTGCAAAATCAAAATGAACGCAAAATGACGTAAACACACTGGGGTTAATTTACTAAAGGAAAATCCACTTTGTACTACAAATTGGAAGTGCACGTAGAAGTGCAGTTGCTGTAAATCTGAGGGGAAGATCTAAAATCAGGGGAGGCTCTGCTGAATTCATCATCCAATCATGTACAAGCAAAAATGCTGTTTTTTTTATTTTCCTTGCATGTCCCTATCAGATCTACAGCGACTGGAATTGCACTTGTAGTGCAAAGTGGATTTGCCTTTAGTAAATCTACCCCATTGTGTATGCTAGACCATTTGCTATTCCTATAAAGAACAGGCATTTGCCTTGGAAAGTTTTATCAATGCAAAGTAAATAGTTATTTACGCCTCAGTGAACAAAGATTAAAGTGATTGTAAAGTCTCGTTTTTTTTTTTTTTTTTAAATAACAAACATGTTATACTTACCTGCTCTGTTGCATTGGATTTGCATACAGTAGCCCAGATCCTCCTCTTCTCGGGTCCCTCTTTGGCTCTCCTGGCTCCTCCCTCCTGTTGAGTGCCCCCACAGCCAGCAACTTGGTAAGAGGCGAGTCCTGGATGACCGAGGGACTCATGGACATCGCTGGACAAAGATGGGCTCAGGTAAGTATTAGGGGTGCTGTAGGAATCTGTTACACACAGAAGGTTTTTTTATCTAAATGCATAGAATGCAATAAGATAAATAAAACCTTCTGCGTTTACAACTCCTTTAACTACAAATACTCTCATTAGAATAGGTGGGAAAAGGTCAAACTGTAAAATAGAAAGACACTCCTGAAGTCAAAGCATGAACTACACATCAAGAGACTATAAATTGCCCTCTGAAACCAGCATAGTGCAATTGTGACCCAAGGTCACTCATTTCACTCCAAAACATGGCAATACTCCAAAGTCATATTGGCATAGTTATAGCAGTGTGAACTGAGGATGCTGGCACAAAGCCTCACACAATACACTGTCCTACCTTCCGGTGATGGGAGCATCTCCACTCCTATTTGTATAGTTAACGATGGCATTAAAAGACTGGTTAATCCACTGCCAAAAGATCACGGCTGGCGTTGTTCTAAAAATAGAAAATAGCATTTTTACATACAGGCTTTGTTCATAGTGCTGAGAGGCAGCAGTCAGAACGACTAAAACATGAACATCTGTGCTCCAGCTCTATATGGAGACTCCTCTGTCAGATGAACACACATACTGACTGCTTTCTTCATTTCATCTCTTGAAGCAGAAAATGGGATGTCATGTTAAAACTGAATTTCATACGTAAATATATTACATATGTCAAAATGCATTTAACTAACATGCACATATTCTAATGGTTAAAATTGCACTAACTGCTACACATTACCAGAGAAATGAATCAATTGCAATGAAGCTCAAAAAGCTCATTATTTAAAAGATTAGGTAAGAAATACATAAAAACTATTTTTTTTGATCTAGTGCACCCAAAAGGGACTCTAGTTGTTGTTGAAGTCCATTGGCCATAATACCAATGCCTTCTTATATTTGTGTAGAGCTAAAGCAGCAATAGTCCTCACATACCTTGGAATCTCACCCCTCCTTCTACAATGGATAATCCAGCTCTGGTTGCATTCTCCATAACCTAAAGTAAAACCCTTGTAGCTACAATGGCAGGCCTGGGAGTTAGGGATAGGCCAGTATCGTTTTCCAGGGTTGATATCAATAATCAGCCGCCTTTGAGGCCGATAGCAGGTGCCAATATTCTGTACATCACCAGCCACCAGATGCAGCATGTCACTTGCTACTGTCACCTGCCACCCATAGGCAGCTTGTCACCATCACCTGCCACCCTGATGTGTGTCACTTGCCACCGTCTCCTGCCACTAGATGCAGCGTGTCACTTGCAACTTTCACCTGCCACCCAGATGCAGTATGTGACACTATTCTGTACTTGGACCTCTCTGCTGTCTTTGATACAGTTCACCCCCCCCCCCACCTTCATTGTCACTTACAATTAAAGTGGATGTAAACCCACCACTGACCCAGTATAAACTAATGTATTCATGTATATATACATGCAAGCCTCCTGCATCTATTCCTACCTTTCAAATGTCCTTCCTGTAAGCACTAGCAGCTCTATAAAACTCTGAAATCAGAGGGTGTCTATGTTTGCTGGAGTTTGGTGGGTGGAGCTGTGATGTCACAAGACTCCTCACCCCCCTCTATACTGAGACATTGAGGAGGGAGGGAGGGGGGCATGTAAAACTTTCTCTGCTGTGTGAAGGAGATAAGCAAATTGCTTGTCACTCACAGAGCAAGCGGCGGAGCGACTGTGTATTTCCCTGTTAGTCGGACTTTCTCTTCCTGAAAAAAGATAAGCTCGTTACTCACAGTTGGATTAACGCTTTGTGGCAAGACTGGGCACAGATGATATGACATGCTATACTCTACCAGGCAGAATTATTAATTACATTTTTTTTTCTGGTTTACATCCACTTTAACTACTTCAGCCCCGGAAGGATTTCACACTTTAGGACCAGAGCCCTTTTTGCGATTCGGCGCTGCGTCACTTTAACGGACAATTGCGCTGTCGTGCGACGTTGTACCAAAACAAAAATTGCATCCTTTTTTTCCCACAAATCGAGCTTTCCTTTGGTGGTATTTGATCACCGCTGCGTCATTTCTGATCGTCGCTATAAACAAAAGAAGAGCGACAATTTTGCAAAAAAACCCAAATTTCTTACTTTTTGCTAAAATACAAATTCAAAAAAAAAAATCCAAAAAACAAATTTTTTTTCAATCGGTTTTGGCCGATTTATATTCTTCCTCATATTTGTGATTAAAAAAAAAAAAAAAAAAAATCGCAATTGGCGTTTATTGATTGGTTTGCGCAAAAGTTGCCGCGTTTACGTATGATGAGAATTAATTTTTGGGGTTTTTATTTTTTTTTTTACAAGTAATGGCGGCGATCTGCGATTTTTAGCGGTACTGCGATACTGGGACAGACATGTCGGACCATTTTGACACTTTTTTTGGACCATTGGCATTTATACAGTGATCAGTGCTATAAAAATGCACTGATTACTGTGTAAATGCCATTGGCAGTGAAGGGGCTAACCTGCAGGGGGCGCTCTAAGGGTTAACTGTGTTCCCTGGGCGTGTTCTAACTGTGTGTGGGCTGCCCTGGCTGGGGAAGGGAAGTGATCACAGCTTCCATGTAGAGGAAGGCTGTGATCACAGCCCTTCCCCCCTTCCAGAACGGAGATCCGTGTTTACATTCACAGACCTCCGTTCTTTCACTCTGCGGGGGGGGGGGCATCGCAGGTAGCCGGTGGAGATCAAGTCTGCCGCACCCGCTCCCTGCCCCCCCCCCCCCCCGGACACAGTGAGCGCGCATCCGGTGGCGCGCGCTCACAGTGCTCGATCTCGCAGCCGCCGTCGTATGACGGCGTTTCGCGATATCGAACCACTTTGACGCCGTCAACCTGCGGTTGGCGGTCGGCAAGTGGTTAAGGTTGCAACTAATTATTATTTTCTTAATCAGTTGAGCGATTGTGGTTTTGATTAATCTGCTAAAAAGCTCAAAAAAAGACTGTGGGGTATAATTTAGTTAATATGTAAAGTTTAAAAAAAAATGTATCGCCTGTCATAATGGGGTTAAAAAAAACCTTTATAGTACAAAAACAGCAGATAATCACTACTATAAGGGGTTAATGTATACCATGAAAGATTTTATATATATATATATATATATATACATACACACACACACACACACACATATACATACATACATACACACAGTTGTGCTCAGTATGTAAACTTATGAGCACAACTATAATATAAAATATATATATATATATATATATATATATATATATATATATATATATATATATACACACACACACACACATACATATACACACACATATATACACACAGGCGGTCCCCTAGTTACAAACATTCGACTTACAAACCACTCCTACTTACAAACGAAGGGAGACAACAGGAAGTGAGAGGAAATCTCCCCCTAGGAAGGGAAATTCACTCCTGTAAGAGTTATTATGGGAAAAAGGGGTCTCCACTGATGCTTTATCACCAAGGTTTGATTCCACAACAACCCAAAATTTTCAAAATCCAATTATCATTGGGACAGGAAGTGAGGTGAAATCTTCTGAACAGAAACCTAGGCAGCAAAACAAACATTACAGGGGTGTTACCCCTTCCCTGTGCTATCCAAAAAGCTTAAAAATATTTTTTTTTTGCTGAAGCTACACTTAAAAAAAAATTACCTGTTCTTACAAACAAATTCAACTTAACAAACCTACAGTCCCTATCTTGTTTGTAACCCGGGGACCACGTGTGTGTGTGTGTATATATAATATAATACATATATACACACACACACACACACACACACACACACAGTATCTCACAAAAGTGAGTACACCCCTCACATTTTATTATATCTTTTCATGTGACAACACTGAAGAAATTACACTTTGCTACAATGTAAAGTAGTGAGTGTACAGCTTGTATAACAGTGTAAATTTGCTGTTACCTCAAAATAACTCAACACACTGCCATTAATGTCTAAACCGCTGGCAACAAAAGTGAGTACACCCCATGTTAAAATTGGGCCCAATTAGCCATTTTCCCTCCCCAAAGTGATGTGACTCGTTGGTGTTACAAGGTTTAAGGTCTGAATGGGGAGCAGGTGTGTTAAATTTGATGTTATCACTCTCACGCTCTGATACTGGTCACTATAAGTTCAACATGGCACCTCATGGCAAAGAACTCTGAGGATCTGAAAAAAAGAATGGTTGTTCTACATAAAGATGGCCTAGGCTATAAGAAGATTGCCGAAACCCTGAAACTAAGCATGCAGCATGGTGGCCAAAACTATACAGCGGTTTAACAGGACAGGTTACACTCAGAACAGGCCTCGCCATGGTCGACCAAAGAAGTTGAGTGCACGTGCTCAGCGTCATATCCAGAGGTTGTCTTTGGGAAATATATGTATGAATGCTACCAGCATTGCTGCAGAGGTTGGAGGGGTAGGGGGGGGTCAGCCTGTCAGTGCTCAGACCATAAGCCGCACACTGCATCAAATTGGTCTGCATGGCTGTCGTCCCAGAAGGTAGCCTCTTCTAAAGATGATAAACAAGAAAGCCCACAGTTTGCTAAAGACAAGCAGACTAAGGACATGGATTACTGGAACCATGTCCTGTGGTCTGATAAGAACTAGATAAACTTATTTGGTTCAGATGGTGTCAAGTATGTGTGGCGGCAACCAGGTGAGGAGTACAAAGACAAGTGTGTCTTGTCTACAGTCAAGCATGGTGGTGTGAGTGTCATGGTCTGGGGCTGCATGAGTGCTGCCGGCATTGACGAGCTACAGTTCATTGAGGGAACCATGAATGCCAACATGTACTGTGACATACTGAAACAGTGCATTAACCCTTCCCTTCAGAGACTGGGCCGCAGGGCAGTATTCCAACATAACGACCCCAAACACACCTCCAAGACGACACCACTGCCTTGCTAAAGAAGGTGATGGACTGGACAAGCATGTCTCCAGAGCTAAACCCTATTGAGCATCTGTGGGACAGCCTCAAACAGAAGGTGGAGGAGCACAAGGTCTCCAACATCCACCAGCTCCGTGATGTCGTTATGAAGGAGTGGAAGAGGACTCCAGTGGCAACCTGTGAATCTCTGGTGACCTCCATGCCCAAGGGGGTTAAGGCAGTGCTGGAAAATAATGGTGGCCACACAAAATATTGACACTTTGGGCCCAATTTGGACATTTTCACTTAGGAGTGTACTCACTTTTGTTGCCAGCAGTTTAGACACGAGTGGCTGTGTGTTGAGTTATTTTGAGGGGACAGCAAATTTACACTGTTATACAATCTGTACACTCACTACTTTACATTGTAGCAAAGTGTAATTTCTTCAGTGTTGTCACATGAAAAGATATAATAAAATATCTACAAAAATGTGAGGGGTGTACTCACTTTTGTGAGATACTGTGTGTGTGTGTGTGTGTGTGTGTGTGTGTGTGTGTATATATATATATATATATATAAATATTAATTAGAGTTGTGCTCATAAGTTCACATACCCTGGCAGAATTTATGATTTCATGCCCATTTTTCAGAGAATATGAATGAGAACACAAAAACATTTCTTTCGCTCATGGATATAAAACCATTACTATGCAAATGGCACAAAGTATCCTGCTTGCAATACACCAAAGAGCACAGAGCACATTTGGAGTGATGAGACCAAAATTTAGCTTTTTGGCCACAACCATAAATGCTACATTTGGAGAGGAGTCAACAAGGCCTATGATGAAAGGTACACCATTCTTACTGTGAAACATGGAGGTGGATCGCTGATGTTTTGGGAATGTGTGAGCTACAAAGGCATGGGAAATTTGGTCAAAATTGATGTCAAGATGAATGCAGTATGTTATCAAAAAATACTGAAGGAACATTTGCATTCATCAGACAGGAAGCTGCGCATGGGACGTACTTGGACATTCCAACATGACAATGACAACAAACACAAGGCCAAGTCGACCTGTCATTGGCTACAGCAGAATAAAGTGAAGGTTCTGGAGAAGTCATCTCAGTCTCCTGACCTCAATATCATTGAGCCACTCTGGGGAGATCTCAAACGTGCAGTTCATGCAAGACCCGTAATACCTGTCTGATCCTGCCTGGTTCGGCCTTCCCCCTGTATGCTGACTCTGAAATAACATGGCTGCAGAGCTGTGACACCGGAGTCAGTACGTGTCTCCGTCATCTGCAGCCCTGCTCTCTGTCTCCTGTGTTCTCTCCTTCTCCTCCTCTGAGTGTCTGCTCGTGTCAGCCCCGCCCGCTCCTGCTGCTCTCATATTTAACATGAAAAGCCCCCATCCCCTCTGTATTAGAACAAGAAGTTCCCCTGTGTCCATGTCATAGCATAAATATGTTCATCTGTACAGAAAACACAGTCCTCCTGCGGTCGTGTGACTCCTCAACTCTGTCTCTGCTCGCACCCCCCCCCCCCCCCTTTGAACTGTCAGCTAGGCAAAGGACAGGATAGAGAAGGCAACTGATCACATGAAGGTGGTGTGTTATCTGTACAGATAAGCATATTTATTATATAACACAGGAACAGGGGAACTTCTTGTTGAAATAAAGAGGGGATGGGCGCATTTTATACAGGTGGCTTAACAACCAAGACTTGGCAAATGCCCCACACTGCTATCCGATGATGCTGAACAAAAGAGACAAGCTTCTGACTGACTGCACAGAGGGGAGGGTGCAGTACAGACACAATAAAAGGCTGAGCTGGCAACCTTCCACAGTCCCCTGTCCATTCTGTAGCCATGCCTCCTTTGCTAGCCTAACCACAAACCATAGCACAGATTTTTTTTTCTTTATCTTACATTTCAAGCCATCCAAAACAGTGAAAAAAGAAAAGGGATGGGGGGAAAATAAAAAGGCAAATTCACATCAAGGACCAATGCTGATACAGCTAGCGCACTAAATCATTATATTATAACCATTACGAGTCCGCCCGTCCTAGATTTTCAATCTAAGTGGACATTCCCCTCAAACTTTGGAGAAGGGAGAGAGGGCTCGCATAGCAAACAAAAGAGAGAACCTTACAGTATCTCAGGTGTACATAAAGTAAAATAGGAACATATAGGACATGAAAAGTATGCAGGTACCGCTAAAGCCTCTACAAATCAGCAAGCACACCTGGTTCGTTGGCTGATGAAGTCTAAACTAAGATCACCAATTCTAGTTCTGTATCTATTTCTGAACCTGATTCACGTTCCAGTTTGCCTGGACAAGTTGGCCAAATGCAGGATCCGCCAAGGTTAGCAGGGCAATATCCAGACTAGAGGAAGCGGAGGCTTGGCCAGATGTATGACTCCGTCATGAGGCCCAGATAGAGTCAAAAGCGCTCACGAGTACCTCTGCATGTGGCCACCCATGTGACATCACCCGGCTTCGGCAACTCACAGCGCCGGAGCCGCGTACACAGAGGAAAGAAGAGGACCATCATGTCAGCTCCCTCAGCGCTGACCATGTCGGGCAGTGGGGGCCTCGTTCTAAGGTATTTGTGTGACGGACATGGGATACACTTGTATTCGCCCTTTTACCTTCTTCACAAGCTCTTAGACATGTCTGTATTATAACCTTTGATAAAGTATTCTCCCATCTGCTATTTCTTCTGCAGAGTTATCCTGAAGCAATCCTAAGGGGGCTATTTATACTAGAAAATGGAGATTACTATTTGCTCTCAGCTGGAAAAGGCTGCCTTCACATGGCTTTCAAAAAAAAAAGTGTCAAAAACACATATGTAATTTTTATGCATTTCTGGTTTCCTGACTCCAAGCATGCAACTGTTAAACATGCACATGCCGCTGTAAAAACGTGCCAAAAACACAAGCTCTGTGCGAATTTGATGTGTTTTATAATAATTTCAATGGAGAACTGCGTTTTTGGTGCAGTTTTGAAAAACGCACCAAACAGAAACACAACTGAAAAACACTGTGCTTAAAATCGCCCTCTTTTACAGGAATTTGGAGGTTTTTTCCCAGCCTGTAAAAGTACCTCTATGTAAGCCTATGTGTCCATTCTCACACACGTGTTTATGGGCGTATTAGAAGAGGAGCGTTTACAGGCTGAACAAAAAAACAAAAACACACCAAAAGCTGCATTCAGGTGAGCTCCTAGCGTTGGAGTGTTAATGCATTCCAATGGCCAGAATAGATTAATACTCTGGCCAATGGAATGCATTAATTTTCAAACACTTGATGCACCTAAACGCGCGTGCAATGTGTCATTTTTAGCGTGTTTTTTAAAGCAGCATTTTTCCAGCCAGAAGTTCTGATGTTCAGAGCTCTGTGTGCATGAGGTCTTGAAAGAACTACTTACAACAGGAGTTAGAAAGGCTAATTAAATCCCAGAGGGGACCCTGTGCACATAGTTTTTGTCCTCATTAAAATCTGTGCTATGGGGCAGAGGGGAACACTCCTCCATATATGGTGGGACTGTCCATTGTTATCACCCTTTCAGTCTGCTGTTCGCAGACACATATCGGTTAGTCTTGGTATTGATGTACCTTTTTCATCGAAGCATTTTCTGCTCCACATCTCCCTCTCTCACTATAAGGCTTTGTTCACATCTCCGCGTTCTGAATCGCGGGTGGAATTACTGTGATTCTGCTCATGAATCGCAATAGCAGCAAATTGGGACGCCCGTGCGTTGCCCATTGATTTCAATAGCACCCCAAATGCGGCGCGATTTCCCCGTGATTCGTTGGGCGACAATCGCGGTAAAAACGCCCAAACAGAATCGTGGGTCGCCTGTCACCCAAAAAAAAGTACATGAGCTTCTTTTGGGCAACGGTGGTGATTCTATTTGCGTGATTTTACCGCGATTGTTGCCTCAACTCAGTGCTCTTCCTCACCTCCTCAATGTCGCAAAGCACCTTATACCAATTCATTGGAAGAGCCTGTATGTTCTGAGCGAGCTAGACTGGCTTGGGAAGGTGATGGAAATCATGGAAGCAGAGGAATGGGTGGCCACATGCAGAGGTACTCGTGAGCGCTTTGACTCTATCTGGGCCTCATGACGGAGTCATACATCTGGCCAAGCCTCAGTTTCCTCTAGTCTGGATTTTGCTCTGCTAACCTTGGCGGATCCTGCATTTTGGCAACTTGTCCAGGCGAACCGGAACGTAAATCAGGTTCAGAAATAGATACAGAACTAGAATTGGTGATCTTAGTTTAGACTTCATCAGCCAACGAGCCAGGTGTGTTTGCTGATTTGTAGAGGCTTTAGCAGTACCTGTATACTTTTCATGTCCTATATGTTGCCATTTTACTTTATGTATGCCTGAGATACTGTAAGGTTCTCTCTTTTGTTTGCTATGCCAGCCCTCTCTCCCTTCCCCAAAGTTTGAGGGGAATGTCCACTTAGATTGAAAATTTAGGACGGGCGGACTCGTAATGGTTATAATGATTTAGTGAGCTACCTTTATCAGCGTTTGTCCCTGATGTGAATCTGCCTTTTTATCCCCCCCCCCCCCCCCCCATCCCTTTTCTTTTTTCAATGTTTTGTATGGCTTAAAATGTAAGATAAGGATTATATTAAAAAAAATTGGTGCTATGGTTTGTGGTTTGGCTAGCAAAGGAGGCATGGCTACAGAATGGACAGGGGACTGTGGAAGGTTGCCAGCTCATCCTTTTACTGTGTCTGTACTGCCCCCTCCCTTCTGTGCAGTCAGAAGCTTGTCTCCTTTGTTCAGCATCATCGAATAGCAGTGTGGGGCATTTGCCAAGTCTTTTTAAAGTGGTTGCTAAGCCACTTGTATAAAATGCTTCCATCCCCTCTGTATTACAACAATAAGTTCCTCTGTGCCTGTGTTCTATCATAAATATGCTTATCTGTACTGATAGCACACTGTCTTGCCTCCTCTCTCCTGTCTTTTGCCTAGCTGACAGTGCGGGGGGAGAACTGCAGCTGACATCAGCCGGAGAGAAGAGATGGAGCTGAGGAGTCACATGACTGCATGAAGATGGTGTGTTATCTGTACAGATAAACATATTTATGATATAACACGGACACAGGGGAGCTTCTTGTTCTCAAACAGAAGGGAGAGGGGAGGCGGAGAACACACAGGAGACAGAGAGCAGGGGTGCAGATGACGGAGACAGGTACTGACGCCAGTGTCACAGCTCTGCAGCCACGATATTTTGGAGTCAGCATACAGGGGTAAGGCAGAACCAGGCAGGATCAGACAGGTATTACAGGTGATACAGGGGGCCAAATGACACAGCACAAGCACTGTGCTGTATAACATGTTTTAAGGGAACAGGATCTGTTTTTTTTTTTTTTTTTTGGGGTTAACAAAGGCTCTACTAATGGGACTACTACTTTAATTTTTATAGGGGAACAAAAATAAGTATATTTTGTGTCTTACCTATAGAAGGTCATCATGCAACCAGTGATGGTCATGTTCATTGGTACCTGAGCTGACATCCTTCCAATCAGAATCATCTTTTCACCAGTGTCAGGGTGAAAGGCAGAATCATATACATACTTGGCTCTCCACAATTCATCTTCAGTGAGTCCTGGCTGCACAATCCCTTGCCTTGAAAAAATAAAAACAAACATTTATTAGACTTCTTAACGTGAATCTTACCAATTTTTATTAAAGAGCAGACACCACAAGTATCATCTTTATGAGTCAGAAAAGTCTCTTTATGCCCTTCTCTAAAACATGATGGTTCTAGCACTTCCAGTACTTGGTTTTGCCCACTGGCACAACACAGTCACTGTACACAAGCGCCTATGGGCAAGGCTTACAAGCTAAATCAGCAGATGCTTAATAAATGATGGAAGATCAATTAATTATTCTGTTAAGGTCTCTGTGGAGCTCCACATCAGTACCTACACCTCAAGGTGAATTAGCCAGTGGCAAGACAATGTTACCTACAGATGGATGGTCACCTGCCAAAGAGAGTAGCATTGAGTCAACTTTATCAGCTGTGTATTGATAAGGGTCTTATTTACAACCTCAAATTCTTTTGGGACCCAGTGGGTTCAACCATAGCAGTATAAGTAGTACCAAAGAACCAATTCCTGCACATTACTACAAATTCAACATAGTAACAACTATAATGCCAGCGGCTGATGCCACGGGGAAGTATTGACAATATTTATAAGGATATGAATGATATTGCTGCTAATATTATTCATGGTACTATTACATAGGTTTCAGGGTTGACTAACATTCTGAAACTTCATGAAGGGGGGGGGGGGGGGGGG
>BLSH010482894.1:176709-195154 GCA_018402905.1 Glandirana rugosa | reverse complement strand
ACAAAACATTGTCTTTCATTAAAAATAAAAAAAAAAAAAAAAAAAAAAAAAACCAAAAAACAATATTTTCTACTTTCTGTTACAAAACATCCAATAAAAAAAGGTTTCATAAAATTACATTTTTTCATAAATTTAGGCCAAAATGTATTCTGCTACAGGTCTTTGGTAAAAAAAAACCCCCAATAAGTATATATTAATAGGTTTGTGTAAAAGTTATAGGGTCTGCAAATTATGGTATGGTGATCAGCGACTTAGAATCAGGGATTAGAAACAACCAGATCACAGTTTACTGTACACAGAGTTTAGGTGGTTAAACTAAAATGCTTGGTTTCACTTTTTTATTATCCTTTGTTCTATCTCAGTGTTGCTGATCTCCAACATCCTATTTGCAGCCACTTCCTGTCTGCGTGCATCCGTTCAATGGCTGCATGGCATTTTTTATGGCAAGTTTCCTAATGAAGACAACACTGGACCGTGCCTGTGTAATTTATATGGATATGGACACTTGAAATCTCCATCGGAAGTATGTGTGATAGGGTGACAATGCAGGAACACAAATGGGAGACAGCAATAAAGGGATTTTATTAAAACTTACCGTAAAATCCTTTTCTCCGAGTTCACTGACAGACACAGCTCTTCATTGACTTGTGGGGTTTATGCTTGTCCCCCTAGGAGTTAATTAGGCAGGGAAAAGAACAGCTGGCCCCTCCCACGGGGCCGTCCTCTCTTCCCACATAAACTCTCCACATAGCATAGCTCATCAGTTCGTATACAAGCCGTACCGAAAACAGAGCGCAGAGGGGTGGGTGCTGCGTCTGTCAGTGAACTCGGAGAAAAGGATTTCACGGTAAGTTTTAATAAAATCCCTTTTTCTCCTACGTTCACTGACAGACGCAGCTCTTCATTGACTTGTGGGGATGTCCCAAAGCTGTGTCAAAAAGAGGCGTGGGTAAATGATAACTGTACCCAACAGAACCTCTAAGGAGGCGCCAGACGCGCCTACACTGCCGCCTGCAAAACTTTGCAGCCAAAAGCAGCATCCGAAGATGCTAACACATCAATATTCTAAAACTTAGTGAAAGTGTGTACCGAGGCCCAAGTGGCCGCCTTGCACACCTGTGACACCGAGGCCTGGTGTCTGAAAGCCCAGGAAGTGCTAACAACCCGGGTAGAATGAGCCGTGAGAGAGACAGTAGCCGACGAGGCTGCCAAACCCTTGCGCGGACCCTCTGTCAGCACAGACAAGGAATCAGACTTTCGAAAGGAAGCCGTAGCAGCTAAATACACTTGCAGGGCCCTCACTATGTCCAAGGCATGCAACTCAAATTCTTTTGGGTGCGATGGATGTGGGCACAATGAAGGAAGAACAATATCTTTGTTAATGTGAAAGGAAGAAACCACCTTGGGAAGAAACGAAGGAGAGGGTCGCAAGACCGCCTTGTCCTTGTGCAGGACTAGGTAGGGAGACTTGCACAACAGTGCCGCCAACTCAGACGCCCGTCTGGCGGATGTGATGGCCACCAAAAAGGCCACCTTCTGCGACAGCAATTGTAAGGAAATCTCCCTGATTTTTTCATATGGCGGTTTCTGAAGCACAGAAAGCACCAAATTCATATTCCACGGAGCCATCGGAGACCTCACCCGAGGCGCCACATGTCGCACACCTTGTACAAAAGTACGAATTAACGAGTGCGAAGCCAAGGGTCTCTGAAAAAGAATCGCCAGGGCCGATAACTGGCCCTTGAGAGTACTCAAAACCAGTTTTTTGTTCAGGCCTTGCTGCAAAAAAGTCAGGACCCTAGACACCACATAAGAGCGAGGGTTATGACCCTCCGCCTCGCACCAAGCTATGTAAGCCTTACAGGTGCGGTGATATATCTTGCGAGAAGTACACTTGCAAGCCTTTAACAAGGTAGGGATCACAGAGTCAGCCACTCCCCTGTCCCTCAGCACCTGGGACTCAATAGCCAGGCCGTCAAAGCCAGCAATGGTAAAGCAGGGTGCAAGATGGGCCCTTGAGACAGCAGATCGTCTCTCAGCGGGAGCCGCCAGGGAACTTCCACCACCATTTGCACCACGTCGGCGTACCACGTGCGCCGAGGCCAATCTGGAGCTACCCTGTGTATCAATCGCGGTAGAAGTTTTATCGGAGGGAAGGCGTACAGAAGGCGATAACGGCCCCAGGGGGCCACCAGAGCATCTGTGGCCACTGCCAGCGGATCCCTCGTTCTGGACACAAAGGTCTTCACCTTGTGATTGAACCGAGACGCCATGAGATCCACGTCCGGCGTCCCCCATCTGCGGCAAATCTGGGTGAATACCTCTGGATGGAGAGACCACTCTCCCTGGTCCAGCGTCTGGCGACTGAGAAAGTCCGCCTGTCAGTTTTCCATGCCTGGAATGTAAATGGCGGAGATTGCTGGAACGTGACATTCCGCCCAACGCAGAATCAGAGCTGCCTCTGCCGCAGCTGCTGGACTCCTTGTGCCACCCTGATGGTTCACAAATGCCACTGCTGTGGCATTGTCCGACTGAATCCAAATCGGACAACCCTGCAACCTCACTGTCCAGTGAGATAGGCATAATCTGATCGCTCTCAGCTCCAGCACATTGATGGGGAGGCGAGCTTCCTGCGCAGACCAACGGCCCTGGGCAGATAGCTGCCCCAGGATCCAGCCCCCGCCTGAAAGGCTGGCATCCGTGGTGATGATCACCCACTGAAGGGGCAGGAAAGACTTCCCCTGAGTCAACGCCGAGTCCCGAAGCCATCAGGTCAGAGATGCCCTGGTCTGGGAGTTCAGGCGGATCAGAAGGTCCAAGGACCGTGGGGACCTGTCCCACTGAGACAGAATCGCTCGCTGGAGAAGTCGAGTGTGACTCTGGGCATAAGATATCGCCTCGAAAGTCGAGACCATGAGCTCCAGCACCCGCATACAGAATCATAATGAAGACCATCGGTGTGACAGGAGGGTTCGCACTGCAGACTGCAGCGACAGCAACTTGCCCGGAGGAAGGAACACCTTTGCCTGCTCTGTGCCCAGAATCAGACCCAGATACCCCAGGCGACGGGGTGGAGACCCTGTCGACTTCTGATGTCCAGAGACGCCAGGAATTCCCCCTGATGGAGGGCGGCCACAACCGAGCGGATCAATTCCATCCGGAAATTTCGCACCTTCACATACCGGTTCAGGGCCAGTATTGGCTGGACTCCCCTTTTTTGGGGACCACGAACAGGTTTGAGTAGAAACCTCGAAACCTCTCCGCTGGAGGCACTGGCATGATCACACCTTGGTCCGAGAATGCTTGGACAGCCCTGAAGAGGGCCTCCCGGCGTGCCTGTGGGAGCCCTAAGTTCGGTGGGAGGAACCTGTCTGGGGGTAGAGTGTTGAACTCTATCCTGTACCCAGTGGACACTACTTCCTGGACCCACCAGTTGGAAATGCGAGCAAGCCACCGGTCTGTGAACCCCAGAAGACGTCCCCCCACCTGGAGCCCGGGTGGGGGCAGCCCATCAGGCCGAGGACGGCTTGTCCTCCGCCTTTTCAGTTTTTTGCTGCCACTGCCGTTTACCGGCCCCTGCAGCGGCCTTACCAGATCGGGTCCCTTTTCCCGCTGCGCCCGAGGCGCGAAAAAACCTCTTCTGACTCGAGGCAGGGGGCCCCTGTCTACGGCGAAACTCACCCCTCCGGGGCTCTGGGAGGAAAGGGCTCTTACCTCCTGTGAAATCCTTAATCTCATCCAGTTGTGGACCGAATAGACGTCCACCTTGAAAAGGGAGGTCTACGAGGCCTTTCTTGGACGCATGGTCTCCGGACCATGAACGTAACCAAAGAACCCGTCTAAAGATGACGGCAAAAACCGCCATTCTGGACAACATAGGCAGTAAATCCACGGCCGCGTCACAAAGGTACTTGATACCTTAATGTAAAAAGTCAGCTCTCTGCGGCGCATCCATCAGGCGGCCGCAGTCCAGATCATTCTGGAGCTCCGCCATACGCTCAGACAGATATTGCGGCGCCATGGCAGACACCAGGGCCAGCCGCAGAGCTTAGCCTGTTACCAGGAAAAGAGCTTTTAACACCGCCTCTGTCCGCCTGTCAGCAGGGTCCTTAAAGGAAGGGGCTCCTTCCAGAGGAATGGCCGTCGCCTTATTCAGATGAGCTATCGGTGGGTCCACCACAGGCGACTCCCATTTCTTCAAAAAGCTTTCCTCAAAGGGATAGCGAGTGGCAAAACGTTTTGGACAGCGAAAAAGAATGCTGCGGACGCTGCCATTCATGATAAATCAGATGATCAAAAAATGATCATAGGGGTAAGCCTTAGAGGCCTGGTGGACCCGCACACATACGCAGATGTCTGCGATTCACCATCCTGGCTCAGTCGCAGCGTAGTGCGAACACCAGTGATAATGGCGGAAACCAGCGCTTTTTCGCGCGCAGCTGCTGCCCCCTGGTCCTCCTCTCCGTCCGAGGAACCAAGTTCACCATCAGAGAGGTCCACTGGGGTCCCTGTGACCCCCGAGGCCATTTCCGGATCAGAGTCCTCCCCTGAAGAACAAGGGGGAGGAGGACGCTTCCTAGGGACCCGATGGGCGACATCTGCCTGGGGGAGAAACTCCCTAAAGTCCGCCCGCAGCTGGTCCAAAAAAGCCCCTTGCGCACATTGCGCTGTCGCTGAGTCCTCCTCAGCAGGCCCAGTCGAGCGTAGCGAGTAGCTACCCGTTTGCCTGGGCGGGATGCTGCCGGCCGAAGAAAAAACGCCCGAACCGGCCCACAATCCGGGACTTGGGCGCAGGTGGGGGCAACCCCAGGCCGCCCGCACGGAATGGGCACGATGCTGCGGGTCCCATACCGCGGGACCGGCTCGCGTCGGTCGGCCAGGCCGGGGAAAGTACAGAGTCCGAACGACCCTCTATGCCCCGGCCGGCTTCTTGATAGCAGACTTCATTTTCTTGATAGAAGTAAGTAGTAAAATAAAAATATAAGAGAAATAATAAGAAAAAAACGGTCACAATCAAGACCGCAAGTCCCCTGAGGGAGCCTGGTCAACTCCTGTTCAAAACTAGGCATTGAAACTGATGAGCTATGCTATGTGGAGGGTTTATGTGGGAAGAGAGGACGGCCCCGTGGGAGGGGCCAGCTGTTCTTTTCCCTGCCTAGTTAACTCCTAGTGGGACAAGCATAAACCCCACAAGTCAATGAAGAGCTGCGTCTGTCAGTGAACGTAGGAGAAAGGGCGTTGTCACCCATAACAGGAGGTGCATTAAGGAGGGCCTTTATGATAGGATTGCCAAAAATAATTTTACTGAAAGCTGCATATTTAAAAACATTTTTTTATTATTACATCATATGTTAAAGCCTATATTATATTTTAGTGGTTTGGTTTAATTAATATCCCTCTTCTGCTGATTTGGCGCCGGGGTTAGGCTTCTGCCCTGACAACTGTGCCAAATATTGGTACTTTTTGAATTTTTCACTGCAACCCAACAATAGATCTGTGTATACAAAACATTACACTAGGCAGAAATTACTGTTTTCTGCTTACAATGCTTAGATGTGATGATACAGGCAAGAAGTATAGAACCCTCAAATCTAAAACTGCAGCAGAGGGATAATGTTCCTTACTAAACCAACATTCTGGGAAATTCATGTTAAAGTGATACTAAGAGCCCTTTCACACTGGGACGGCAGGTCCATTAGCGGTAAAGCGCCGCTTGCTGAAGCAGCACTTTACCGCTGTTCAAGCGGCACTTTTCGGCCACTAGCGGGGCGCTTTTAACCCCCAAGAAGGGGTTCACAAGGGGTTAAAAGAGCCCGTGTTTTGGCACTTTGGAAAGCGCTGCCCATTCATTCCAACGGGCAGGGGCAGTTTGGAAGCGCTGTATACAGCACTCCCAAACTGCCCAAAGATGCTGCTTGTAGGACTTTTTCTAACGTCTTGAAAGTGCACCGCCCCAGGGTGAAAGCACTCGGGCTTTCACACTCAGGTGGTATGGGGGCAGTTTTCTGAGGCGCTTTACCGGCGCTATTTCCAGTGCTCAAACGCCTGAAAACTGCTATAGTGTGAAAGGGGTCTTAAGGTATTTTTTTTTTTTTTGTTTTTTTAACCACTTACCAACCGGAAGGTTTTCCAGCTTTAGGACCAGAGCACTTTTTGCGATTCGGCATTGCGTTGCTTTAACTGACAATTGCGCGGTCTTGCGGCGTTGCACCCAAACAAAATTTGCGTCCTTTTTTCCCCACAAATAGCTTTCTTTTGGTGGTATTTGATCGCCTCTGCGTCAGTTCTGATTGCCGCTATAAACAAAAGAAGAGCGACCATTTGGCAAAAAAAAACCAAAATGTCTTACTTTTTGCTAAAATTCAAATCCAAAAAAAACCAAGAAAAACATTTCTTTTCACCGGTTCGGCCGATTTATATTCTTCCTCATATTTGTGATAAAAAAAAAAAAAATCACAATTGGCGTTTATTGATTGGTTTTCGCAAAAGTTTACGGATGATGAGAATTCATTTCTGGGGTTTTTATTTTTTTTACTAGTAATGGCGGCGATCTTCGATTTTTAGCGGTACCGCGATATTGCAGCGGAGATGTCGCACATTTTTGACACTTTTTTGGGACCAATGACATTTATTCAGCAATCAGAAATTTAAATGTCCACCGATTACTGTATAAATGTAATTGGCAGTGAAGGGGTTAACCTGCAGGGGGAGATCTAGGGGTTAACTGTGTTCCCTGGGTGTGTTCTTACTGTGGGGGGTTGGGCTACCATGGGCATGAGAGATCTAACTGATCCCGGTGACAGGGATCAGTAGATCTCTCATGCCTGCACTGTCAGAATGGGGAACCGCCGTGTTTACATCGGCGGTTCCCCGTTCTTTCCCTGTGGCCGCTCATCGCGGCGGACATCGGGTCCGCCCGAGCCGCGGGTACACTCCTCAGGAGTGCGGCGGGCCCGCGCGCCCCCTAGCGGCTGTTCGCAGATCGCCACCTTTTTACGGCGATTCTCGCTCAGCATCCCGACTGCCGCCGTGAAAAGACGGCACGCGGTCGGGAACTAGTTAAATAACAAACATGTTATATAGTGATGCACTGAAATTTCATGCATAGAATGCATTAAGGTGAAAAACCTTGAGACTTTAGAGCCGTCTAGTTTAGTTTGCCAATTGCAGCACTATCAGTAAATAATTATTAAAGCATCTTGAGAACATGACTGCACTCTGCTGAAAATGGCATAGCTGGATTATTACTATACAGTCAAACATGTCTGCAGCCCTGTTTGCCTGACCCGTTAGACTAAAAAAATTCAATCCAAGTGCCTGCATCATCCTGTTTTTAGCCCTAATGAAGGGAGAGTGCTGAAACGCACTGACTGTTCCAAAATAAAAATCTTTTAAAAAGTCTGTACAAGCTGGTGTGGTGCTCTCATCCTTTCAGAACTTCTCAGACCTTAATTGACAGGTAAGAGGGTCAATTTGTCTGACAAATTAGTTTATCTTTAGAACCTTTAAATGATTCCTATTAATGTTCTCCACCATCACAGCATAATGTTTACATATAGTCTGGTCAAATTGTTTTTTCTTTTCCTCCTCTCAGAAAAATGGTGAAACCAACATCTAAAGTTTGTAAACATTTCCACAGTGCAATTTCTGCTGAAAGCAAAGCTGCAATTTGCAAATATTGTAAGAAGAAATATTCTTTTTCAAATGTTACAAGTAGAGCTGCATAATTCTGGATATTGCTTAGAATAAAGATCACGATTCTCTCACGATTCTTGGCTTAAAGCGGAGGTCCGAGGTAAAAAATTAAAAGTCAGCAGCTACACATACTGTAGCTGCTGACTTTTAACAATAGGACACTTACCTGTCCTGGAGTCCAGCGACGTCGGCACCCGCCGCCGATCTTCGGATCGGGGGTCAGGTGCAGCCGCCTCCGCCTCGGGCAGCCAGAAGCAGAGCGAGCAGGGAGGAGAGAGTCGGGCTGCTGACGTCAGCGGCCACGTCCGCCGGCCAGAGCTCCCGGATGTGTGGAAAAGGACACCTGTCTAAAGACAGGTGTCCTCTTCCGCCTCCCCCCCGAAAGGTGCCAAATGTGACACCTGAGGGGGGGAGGAATACAACCAGCGGAAGTTCCACTTTAGGGTGGAACTCCGCTTTAACAACATCTTTCACATACAAAAAAATTGGGCTAACGTTCCTGTTGAGGTTTTTTTTTTCCAATTCACTGGAGTGAATTTTTTCCCAAAACATTGGGTTTGAAAGTCCGCTGCACAAATACAGCGTGACATAAAATATTTCTATGACCGCCATTTTGTTCTGTAGGGTCTCTGCTAAAAAAATAATGTTTGGGGGGTTCTAAATAATTTTCTAGCAAAAACCACTTCCAGCCCGGCCTATAAGCAGATTGATGGCTGGGAAGTGGTTGTGATAGCCTGACTGAGTGTGATATGACGTCCAGCAGGATAACAAACTGGCGTACGCCTGCAGCACGGTGGTGTGGTGTATCAGTCTGACACACCGCATCTTCGTGCTTGGTAAAGACCCTCTGATGGGGGGTCTTTGGAGTCGGAACTGATTGATCATCAGTGCAGCCCCAAGAGGAGGCCCACCCAGGACCACCAGGTATGGCAATCAATGCCCATTAGGGATGGCACTCACTGCCCATCAGTGATCCCTGCCAGTGCCTCCAGATCAGTTTTGCCTAACAGTGCCATCTATCGGTGCTGCATATAAGTGCCTCATCATCAGTGCTATCTCATCAGTGCCAATCAGTACTGCCTCGTCAGTGCAGCCTCATCAGTGCCCGTCAGTGAAGGAGAAAACATACTTATTTACAAAGTTTTGTAACCGAAACAAAGAAAAACTTTTTTTTTTTTTTCAAAATGTTCGGTCTTTTTTTATTTGTAGTGCAAAAAATAAAAATCCTAGTGGTGGTCAAATACCCCCAAAAGAAAGCTCTATTTGTGTAAAAAAAATGATAAAGATTTGGTCTGGGTACAGTGTAGCATTACCGCGCAATTGTCATTCAAAATGCTACAGCGCTGAAAGCTGAAAATTGGTCTGGGCAGGAAGGGGGGGGGGGAAGTGCCATGTATTGAAGTGGTTAAACTGCCCTCATTTGCAGACCAAAGTTCATCCCTATGTGGGGGGGATGCGGAGAAAACACGAACGCCATTTTGTCCTGGACTCCATTTTAAGATGCTCCTTCTTCACTCTCTCAGTGTCTTCCCCCTCCATTTCGTTTGCACGTACAGGCAAGATCTAATCTCTAGTTCCAATTACTGAATTTCACGTACCAGCCAGTACCAGCCATTAAGAGCATTCAATTTCGTTTCTCCTTAATCTCAACCCCATAGCTCTAGGCTTGTTGAGATGTAGATTTCCGCCTTGTCCTGAGGAGGAGTTTTGCTAATTATTATAATTGCCAACCTATAGTGTTACATTATTTCGAATATCATTAACTTTGTAACACCCTTCACAATAATGTATAAATGTTTGATTCAAAGAAATACAGGTCAGAATAATTTTGGCGTAGGAGAGGTGAAGATCTACCTGAACAACATGGAAGAGATCAGAGATCACCGTGATTCGGAGCCTTTTTTTTTTTTTACACTAAGTGCAGTTGCCTGAGTTTTTTCCTCATGGATAAACGCAGGTAACTAAAATGACCAACAGAAGACAATAGTGACAGTAGGACAGAGGTCGGTGTCAGTAGCACAGTGGCTGGTGACAGTGGGGCAGAGGATGGTGTCAGTAGGGCAGTGCATGGCATCTGTAGGACAGAGGTGCCTGGCAATTCAGGGGCCAATTGTGAGCCCCCCCATTCAGCTCTCTTTCTGGCAGCTGTGAGGTTAAATCTGTGTGTGGGCACTCAGCTCCCCTCTCCTCCTACAGACTGCCCATGAAATCCTGTGTCCCTCTGTGTATACCGGGGGGGGGGGGGGGTTACCTCCCTTAAAAGTAATGATATGCCTATGTCCCTGCTCTGCTGTTACAATGGCTGCGGTTCTCAATCCCGCCCATGACATTGTATGCCCCGTACCTCTGTTTTTACCCGGCCTAGTTATTTTTACTTTCTGCATGAATCTTCTGCTCGGCACTTGAACTCTTCTCTGTATTCTCGGGAGCCGGAAAATGCGCAGACGGTGCAGAATGTAACAGGGGGCAGAGGAGCAGTTCAGACGAGGGTCGGCAAAGCAGGGATGCGGCTACCCGCCACCTGTCGGTGATCAACGAGTAACCCCCGATCGATGGGTTGCCAACCTCCGATCTAAAAGAACCAAATGATACATTGATTCTTTTTATCTCAGCACTGAGCAAGGTTGTGATAAACTTTGCCGGCTTCCCTTTTATTTATTTTTTGACAGCTCTGAGTAGAGAACGGCTCTGTACTTGTTATATGAATCATGGAAATACCGGATTAAGATTGTGAGGGGGTGCTGAATCGAGATCGCAATTTTTTTTTAAACAATTGATTGTGCAGCTCTAGCTACAAGGATGACAAAACACGTCCTGGCATGCCAGAGGTGCCCTAAAGACATTAAAAATAGGATTTTTTGACTTACCGTAAAATCCTTTTCTCTGAGTTCATTGGCAGACGCAGCCTCTAATCTTGACATGTGGGGTATGCACCTTTTACCAGGAGTAGACTAGGCAGAACACAGTTCAGACAAAAAGCAAGCTAGCCCCTCCCAGGGGGCAGTCCTCACTCTGAATAACCCCCTCCGCCCTGCTAGCACACCAGTTCATAACAAGCAGTACAAACTCAGGACACAGAGGGGTGGGTGCTGCGTCTGTCAAAGAACACCGATAAAAGGATTTTACGGTAAGTCAAAAAATCCTATTTTCTCTTTCGTTCTTTGACAGACGCAGCCTCTAATCTTGACATGTGGTGAAGTCTCAAAGCAGTGTCAAACCAAAGAGGGGTGGGAAACATATGAACAACTGTGCCCAACGGAAAACTCTCCGGGAGGCGCCAGACGCGCCTACACCGCTGCCTGCAAAACTTTGCGGCCAAAAGCAGCAACCGCAGATGCTGACACATCAACTTTGTAAAACTTAGCAAAGGTGTGCACGGAGGTCCAAGTGGCAGCCTTGCACACCTGAGACACTGACACTTGGTGTCGGAAAGCCCAGGAAGTACTAATCACCCTGGTGGAATGAGCCGTGACCGGAAAGGGGGGTTTTTGACCCCGAACCCTCATATGCACAGGTCACGGTCTGTCTAATCCAACGCGAGATAGTGGCCGACGAGGCCGCCAGTCCTTTGCGTGGGCCATCTGGCACCACGAACAACGCATCAGACTTCCGAAAGGAGGCCGTGACTGACAAATACACCCGCAGAGCCCTCACCACATCCAGGGAGTGCAACGCAACCTCCTTAGGATGAGACGGGCGTGGACACAAGGAAGGAAGGACAATGTCCTCAATGTGAAAAGAAGAAACCACCTTCGGAGGAACAAAGGAGAAACGCGAAGCACAGCCTTGTCCTTGTGCAGGACCAAGTAAGGAGACCTACAGGACAAAGCCGCCAACTCAGATACCCGCCTGGCGGATGTAATGGCCACCAAGAAGGCCACCTTTTGCGAGAGCAACAGCAAAGAGATGTCTCTGATCTTTTCATATGGCGGCTTCTGCAGTACTGAAAGTACCAGGTTCAGATCCCACGGCGCCAGGGGCGACCGCACCTGAGGCGCCACATGACATACCCCCTGTACAAAGGTACGAATCAAAGAGTTTGTCGCTAACGGACGCTGGAAAAGAATCGATAGGGCAGAAATCTGCCCCTTGAGGGTACTCAAAGCCAGCTTTTGATCCAGGCCTTGCTGAAGAAAGGCCAGTACACGAGTCACTGAAAAGGAACGGGGGTTCCACCCCCCAGCCTCGCACCAAGCAATATAAGCCTTCCAGGTGCGGTGATAGAACTGGCGTGACCTGGACTTACGTACCTTAAGCATGGTGGGGATCACTGACTCAGAGACTCCCCTATCCCTCAATACCTGGGATTCAATGGCCAGGCCACCAAAGCCAGCGAGTGTAAAGCAGGGTGCAGGATGGGCCCCTGTGACAGCAGATCTTCGCGTAGCGGAAGCCGCCAGGGAACATCCATTACCATCCGTACCACGTCAGCGTACCAGGGATGCTGAGGCCAATCCGGAGCCACCAGAATAGCCGGAATCCCCTCCACTTCTATCCTGCGCAACAGGCGCGGAAGAAGCTTGAGAGGAGGGAAGGTGTAAAGGAGCCGGTACTGAGGCCACGGAGCGTCCACCAACGGATCCCTTGCTCTGCACACAAAGGTTTGCATCTTGCAATTGAACCGGGACACCAGCAGGTCCATGTCTGGCGTACCCCACCTCTGGCAGATCTGACGGAACACTTCTGGATGCAGGGACCACTCTCCCTGATCCAGAGTCTGGCGACTGAGAAAGTCCGCCTGCCAATTCTCTACGCCCGGAATGTAAACGGCGGAGATGGCCGGCACATGAAGCTATGCCCACCTCAAGATGTGGGCCGTTTCCGCGGCTGCTGCCACGCTCTTTATGCCGCCTTGGTGGTTTACATACGCCGCCGCGGTGGCGTTGTCAGACTGCCCCCGAACCGGTCGTCTGCATAACCTCTCTGACCAATGGGAGAGGCAGAGCCTGATCGCCCGCAGTTCCAGCACATTGATCGGAAGGCGGGACTCCTCCGAGGACCACCGGCCCTGGGCAGACAACCGCCGCAGGACTCCTCCCCAGCCCGCTAGGCTGGCATCGGTCGTGACAATCGACCATTCCAGGGGAAGGAACGACTTTCCCAGACTCAATGCCGGGGCCCGCAGCCACCAGGCAACAGCCCCTCTGGTCTGGTGATCCCACCTGATCACCCGATCCAGAGACAACGGAGACCCACTACAGCAGAATCGCCTGCTGCAGGAGCCGGGTATGGCTCTGGGCATACAGTACCGCCTCAAAGGCTGACACCATGAGCCCCAACACCCGCATGCAGAAACGTAAGGAAGACCAGATAGCAGAGCCCGAACCGCAGTTTGCAGCATCAGCAACTTGGCCGGAGGCAAGAATACCCTCGACTGATCTGTGTCCAGTATCAGGCCCAGATAATCTAGGCGGCACGACAGCGTTGACTTCTGAAGGTTGACCAACCAGCCGAAATCCCACAGGGAGGCCAGGGTGATCGAGACATTGTCCTCCAGGGCAGAAGCTGACTCCGCCCGCAGGAGCAGATCGTCAAGATATGCCACCACCGCAATGCCCCTCAGCAGAGCCAGCACCTTGATGAAGACTCGCAGAGCGGAGGCTAGGCCGAAGGGGAGAGCCACAAACTGGTAGTGGAGGTCCCCCACCGCGAAACGCAGAAAATGCTGATGCCGAACACAAACGGGAACGTGAAGATACACGTCCCTGATGTCCAGAAAAGCCAGGAAATCCCCCTGGCGCAGCGCGGCCACGACAGAACGGACTGATTCCATCCTGAATTTGCGCGCCTTCACAAAGTGATTGAGCGCCTTCAGGTCCAGAACCGGCCTGACCCCATCCTTCTTTGGTACCACAAAGAGGTTGGAAAAAAACTCGCAGAACCGTTCCGCTGAAGGGACCGGGACAATCACCCCCTGCCCTAACAGAGCCTGGACGGTCCCCAACTGAGCTTGCCGACGTCCCGGAGGTTGTCTCAGATTTGAGGGGAAGAACCTGTCCGGGGGCCGGGTACAAAACTATCTTGTACCCGGACGTCACCACCTCCCACACCCAAAGATCCGAGATGCGGGCGGTCCACGAACCCCAGAAGCCGGCCCCTCACCCGAGCGTCGGGCGGGGGCAGCCCATCATGCGGAGGCGGGCTTCTCCTCTGCCTTTCCAGACTTGCGATGCCAGGAACGCTTCTGGTTCCCTGCGGCAGCCTTGCCGGGCGGATTGTCAGCGCCCGCTGTGCCGGGCGCACGAAAAAGAAACGCTTCTGAGTAGAAAAGGAGGGACCCCGTTTATGGCGTTGCTCCCGCCGCTTGGGTTCCGGAAGAAAATGTACTCTTACCCCCAGTGAAATCCCTAAATGATTTCATCCAGGGAAGTCCCAAACAGCCGACCGCCCTGAAACGGAAGGTCCGTGAGGCCTTTTTTCAACGCATGGTCTCCCGACCAGCACCTCAGCCACAGCAGCCGTCTAATAATGATAGCAAAAACTGCCAGTTTTGACAGCATGGGAGCAACGTCCAATGTCGCATTGCAGATGTACCTGAGACCCTGCACCAGCTGGTCAGCCAGCTGCATCGACTCCGAAGGGACCCCCGAGGTCCCCCAAATCCTTGTGCAGCCCCGTCGCCCACTCCGTGAGTGTCTGCGCCACGATCGCTGACGCCAGCACCAGCCGCATGGCTGCCCCCACCAGGAACATAGCCTTGGGCACTGCCTCCTCCTCCTGTTGGCAGGATTCTTAAAAGACGGAGAGCCCTCCATTGGAATCGTGGTAGCCATGTTCAGACGGGCCACCGGAGGGTCAACCACGGGGGACACCCATTTCTGCATCAAGCTATCCTCAAATTCCCCATCTGACAGGTCCACGGGGGTCCCTGAGATCACATAACCCCCTTCCGGCTCCGAATCCTCCTCAGAAGATGGGGGAGGGGTGGACGCTTCTTCGCCGCCCCCCTACCACGGACCGGTTCCACCCGGGCGAGAAACTCTTCCAAGATTGAAGTAAGTTTGTCCAGTGGGACTACAGGTCCCAGTGCCGCCGGAGCCTCCGCGGAGACTTCCGGAAACGACATACTCGGCTCAGCCGCCATGTGCCACCCCCCGGACTTTAGTGAGGCCTACAGGCCGCACTCCCACCACAAGCCACCCCTCAGTCACCTTCACACAGCGGACCTGAAATGCACCGGAGGACTCGCACTGTGCTGCTACCAGCACCCCAGGGAGAAGCCAGCTATACTTGCTGAAAGTGAGAAAGCCTGCCTCCATTGCCGCTGCTGCTGAGCTCCCCCACGTCAAGCATGCCGTCCAGAATGAGGAAAACGGGGCCAAAGCCCATGCATAAGCTCATCAGGAGACCAAACAAAAATGGCCGCCGTAGCAAAAACTAGAGGCCAAACCACCACCAAGATGGCCACGACTCTGGCAAAAATGGCGGCCGGCCCCGGAAAAATGGCCGCATGGTCGGGGGGCCCAAAAACAGCAGCACTGAGGCGGAAGCGGAGGGATGCGAGCGGAGGGGGGGAAAGAAGGACCGGAACCACCCTCGCCCAAACAGAGGGGGGGGGGGAGATAGGGAACCCACCAGCCCCCCTCCGCACCCCCCGGGGGGGGGGGGAAGAGCGTACTCACCCTTCCAGACGGTCGCAGCGGGTAGCCACCCGAGACAGGCCTGCTGCCCCTACAGGTTGGGTGGGAGCTGTGGGCCAAGTGACGCCTCGACGCGAGCCGCAGCCCGGTCACCCAGCACGCTGGCGGGACGTTTAACACGCCAGCCGCCCCGCACGGAGCTAAGGGACGGCTCGCATCCGTCGGCCACGCTGGGGAGACTACCTGGACCTAAAGATCTCCAGCATGTCACCCAGCCGGCTACTTGATTGCATTCTTCATCATATCTTGAGAAAAAACAAAGAAATTGGGGAACCGCAGATCCCAGCAGGGAGACTAGGTGCTACTCCTTGCACTAGGCAGAAAAAACTGGTGTGCTAGCAGGGCGGAGGGGGTTATGCAGAGTGAGGACTGCCCCCCTGGGAGGAGCTAGCATGCTTTTTGTCTGAACTGTGTTCGGCCTAGTCTACTCCTGGTAAAAGGTGCATACCCCACATGTCAAGATTAGAGGCTACTTTATGGAATTTAACAGGTTCCTGACCAGCTACCGCATATTTACTGCAGAATGTGGAGCTGTCTCGCGAATCGGCGTATATAAGCGGCAATCCGCGCGTGCGCCGCCGCGATGACCCGCCAGAGGGAAAGAACAGGGAACCGCCGATGTAAACACGGCGGTGCCCCATTCGGGCAGGCGGCATGTAAGAGATCTACTGATCCCTGTCACTAGGATCAGTTAGATTTCTTATGCCCAGCCCCCCTCACAGTTAGAACACGCCTAGGGAACACAGTTAACCCCTAGATCTCCATCTGCAGGTTAACCCTTTCACTGCCAATGACATTTATACAGTAATCAGTGGATAGTTCAATTTCTGATCGCTGTATAAATGTCATTGGTCCCAAAAAAAGTGTCAAAAATGTCCGACATGTCCGCCCCAATATCAAAGTCCCGATAAAAATTGCAGATCGCAGCCATTACTAGTAAAAAAAAAAAAAAAAGTAAAAAAAAACGCCAGAAATCAATTCTCATGGTTTGTAAACGCGGCAACTTTTGCGCAAACCAATCAATAAACGCAGATTGCGATTTTATTTTTTACCAAAAATATGAGGAAGAATATAAATCAATTTTTTTTTATATTTTAGCTAAAAGTAAGAAATATTGTTTTTTTGCAAAATTGTCGCACTTTTTGTTTATAGCGGTGATCAGAAATGACGCAGAGGTGACCAAATACCACCAAAAGAAAGCTCTATTTGTGGGAAAAAAAGGACCCAAATTTTGTTTGGGTACAACGTCGCACGACCGCGCAATTGTCAGTTAAAAGGACGCAGTGTCAAATAGCAAAAAGTGCTCTGGTCCTACAGTGGGAAATCCTTCCGGAGGTGAAGTGGTTAATGATGAGGACCATAATGAAAGTGAAAGTAGCTTTTCCCTCCAGAGTTCTCATTCCATTCCACTCTTTCTGCTGCTTGTGGCTCATCACATGTTTCTTTACCAGCAGCATCTTCAAGGAACCAAGTGTAAATCAGGAGAACATTGATCAGGCTTGAAATATAAGCTTCTGGGTCAGTACTGTCAATAACTAAAAATGAATGCATATTGGCAGGAATTTAATTAATTATGAGGGAAGGGGGGGGGGGGGGGTTACCTGTTCTTATGTATAGTTGAAATGTTCTTAATATATACAGTCCTTGTTATTTAATTCGTAATAAAAAATAGAATTTTAAAAAGCAAGTTTAGTTTGTTTACTGAATAAACTGTACATTTATTTCAAGCATATCTCTATATACACTGGATTTCATGTCCGCAGTGTAAAAAAAATTACTTTCAATTTGTAAAACTACTAGCTGAATATTTTTTAAATTTTTCAAAAAAATGTATTTTTTTTTACCAGAAAAACACTGGGAAAAAAAACGTCTTTTTCACATGGCTTCAGAAGTTTTGCATCTTGAGAACAACATATATTACTTGCAGGTGTGTACCTGTAGTCTTGAACAATTTGCCTAGCATGCTCCAGTTGGTCATTAGACAGAAGGATGTTTCTAGGGTCAGTTACTGTGAAGAAATGGTTGGCTCTTCCAACAAATGTACTCTGGTCCCAGCGAGGCTCCTTGATGTTAATATTTAATGGCAATTCACCTGACATCTTTTGAATCTGCATGAAAACAAAACAAACATGAATTCCAAAATGTAATATGTAGACAAAACACTAGTGCAGAATAAATATGTTCACTTATACGAGAAAGAAATCACGTTTTGTCCAGTGGTACAGGAGCCAAAGAACAACTCTTCTAAGCATTGACAAAACATAACCCAAACTCCATTTCAGAATTAAAACTGTTCAATATTGACACATACGTGGAAGAATTATTAATTATTGAACCTGTGGGTGGTGAAAATGGGATTTTTGTTACACACCGTAAAATTTCTTTAACCACTTCCCATCCGGGCCATTTCTGGCACTCCTTTCCTACATGTATAAATCATAATTTTTTTGCTAGAAAATTACGCAGAACCCCCAAACATTATATATGTTTTTTTTAGCAAAGATTCTAGGGAATAAAATGGAGGTTGTTGCAACTTTTTATGTCATGCGGTATTTGCGCAGCGATTTTTCGAACATGTTTTTTTTTTGAAAAAAAAAACAGTTTCATGAATTAAAAAAAACAAAACAGTAAAGTTAGCTCAATTTTTTTTCATAATGTGAAAGATGATGTTATGCCGAGTAAATAGATACCCAACATGTCACATTTTAACCACTTCCATACAGGACACTTACACCCCCTTCCTTACCAGACCAATTTTCAGCTTTCAGCACTCTCACACTTTAAATGACAATTACTCAGTCATGGTACACTGTACCCAAACAAAATTTTTATCATTTTTTTCTCACAAATAGAGCTTTCTTTTGGTGGTATATAATCACTGCTGGGTTTTTTATTTTTTTCAATATAAGCGAAAAAGTAGCGAAAATTTTGAAAAAAAAACACTTTTTTTTAGTTTGTATTGAAAAATTTTGCAAAAAAGTAATTTTTCTTCATAAATTTGGGCGATAATTTATACTGCTACATATCTTTGGTAAAAATAACCCAAATTAGTGTATATTATTTGGTCTCTGTGAAAGTTATAGAGTCTACAAGCTCTGGTGCCAATCATT
>BLSH010482894.1:158558-174664 GCA_018402905.1 Glandirana rugosa | reverse complement strand
CAGTGTGTGAAAAGGATAATGTTCCCTACAAATGTAAGGAACATTATCCTTATTTTCACTAGTTTTTTATTTTTTATTTCACTTTCACAGTTTTATTTTCATTTTATTCTTTATTTTTTTTTACAAAATTTTCGCAGGGCAGGGGCGCTCGAGCACGTGTCTTCGCTTGCGTACACTCCATAGCGGCACACGCAATCTCACTCTCGTTATTAAGATCGGGTTCTGGAGGAGACATTGAGTTTTGTGGATTGGACATTTTAAAAAATTTGTAGTTACCTCTAAAAATTCGGGCCCGCAAAGCGGCGAAAACAAGAGGACGTAATATAACGTCCACTTAGGATGGGGAGTGCACCTTGCCGGCGTATTTTTACAATACGCCGGTAAGGAAGTGGTTAAAATTGCGCAAACTCGTGGAATGGCGCCGCACCTTGGTACTTAAAAATCTCCATTGATGTTTAAAAAATTTTACAGGTTAGGTGTTTTGAGTTACAGAGGAGGTCTTGGGCTAGAATTATTGCTCTCACTCTAACGCACACGGCGATACCTCACATGCGTTCGCTTCTGTGCACGAGCTCGCGGGGACGGGACGCTTTTAAAACATTTTTTTTTATTTCTTATTTTACTTTTATTTTGACACTTTCACTTTATTTTTTATTTTTTGATCACTTTTATTCCTATTACAAGGAATGTAAACATCCCTTGTAATAGGAAAAGTGTGTGACAGGTCCTCTTTATGGACAGATGCAAGGTCTATCCTACATCTCTCCTACAGGCTGGAAAGGCTGAGATCAGAAAAAAAAACAGATGATCTCAGCCTTTCCTTCCCCTTTAACGGCTATTGTTTACTTCGGAGACCCGGAAGTGATGTCACAACGTGCGCCCGGGCCTCTGAGGGCCATAGAGATGACTGAGGGCTATCTGTCCCTCAGAAATCTCTGGCATCTGGTTGCGGCGGCAGGCGATTCCTTCTCCCGGCCACCGATCGCTCAACTGAGTCGGGAGAAGCACCGGAGGGCGGCGGGAGGGGGCATCCCCTCCCGCCGCCTGTAAGAACGATCAAGCGGCTGACCTGCCGCTATGATCATTCTTACGGTGATGGGAATCACCTGCTCTAAAAATCAATACCTCAATGATGCCTGCAGGTGCCGGCATCATTGAGATATCACCACTGAAATCCCAGGACGTCAATAGACGTCCTGCGGATGGGAAGTGGTTAAGTTACTTGACAGACACAGCTTTTCTGAATCTTGACCATAAGGTTATAATTGCCATCTACAGGAGTGGGACACTAGACAGAAAAGAAAACGGCACCGCCTATGGGCAATTTTTTCTGGCATAAACCCCCCTCTCTGTTATAGACAATCCAGTTAGTAACAAAGCAATGCCAAGCTGCATTCACACCTGAGCGTATTGTAGCTTGAAGCCTGAAACTACAAAACGCTGGAGGAGAAAAAATCAATTATTCTCTGATTCACATCTCCACTCCAAAACTCCTGAAGCTCAAAAAAGTTCTGGAGCTTTTTTCAGGCAGATTACAGTCGTTTTTCAGCTTTTCACATTGGTGACCTTTTGACCTGTGCAAAATTGCGGCAAAAAACGCCCAACTTTCTGTCTGAAAACAATATGCTCAGGGGTGAATTCAGCCTCAGAAAGCATAAATGCCAATAAAGGGGTGGGTGCTGTGTCCATGGAGAAAGGGATTTAACGTAGAGTAACAAAAATCCAGTTCTCTTATGTTCATTGATGAAAACAATGTTCTGAATCTTGTATGAAAGAAATCAATCACCGCAAATACAAACCTAATGATTGAACAGATGAACACTAGGTCAAAGTATCAAATCCTAGTGGTAAACATTGCTTTTATATCTTCTGAATCTTGACCATAGGGTTGTACCAAAGCAGTGCCTCAACATTTGGGGGGCAAAGCAAAGACCGACTGAAGCAACCAGGCAAATGTGCCAACCATCCAAACAACCCATAAAAGGAGCAGACAAGGAACCTTGAAGCGGTTGTATATCCCCATTGTTATTTTTACCTACAGGTAAGCCTAGAATAACGCTTACCTGTAAGTATGCTAATACCGCACATATGCGGCACATGCGCTCTGATGATCCGGCGGAGGCCGCAGTGGACAGGGACACATGAACCACATCCAAGGAATGCGACGGCTACAGACACACCAATGTCCTTAGGTGAAAATCTGACACTACCTTCTGACGAAGAACCACCTTAACATTGTGTAGAACCAAACAGGGAGACTTACAAGACCGCCAGTTCAGACACCAGCCTTGTAGAAGCAATGGCGACCAAGAAAGCAACTCTTTGAGAAAGAATAAGCAGGGGAATATCCCAAATACTCTCCAAAGGAAGCAGGGTGGATTTGATTTAAATCAAGTCGATTTAAATTGCGATTTAAATCACGATTAAAAAGGCTTGATTTAAATCATACTTTTTAAGGAGCAACTGCCATCTCTGTTCCACAGCGGCTCCTCCTCTGACCCGCTGTTGACTCACAGACGGTCCCATTCATTTAAATGTAAGGTCTTATTCTTGCTGGCAGTTATAATCTTTAATATTTGCAAAAAAAATGAAGGTTTCCTATTTAGAATAAGCAGTCAGGTTAGTAAAACAGCGATATTAGAACCAATTCAATCATACAGTTTGTAGTGTACATAAATTTGCAAAACAATGGAAGGAATATTCCTGAACTTTGTTTTATTTCATATTTGCCGTGAAATTGGGTGAATGCATCAATTGCAGAGCTTGGATTAATTGAATGAGTTTACCAAAAATGTAAATATCGCAGAATATACAGCCTCATACTACATACGTAAGCTTCATTTCATGCTGAACAAACTAAATTATTGCGTAGGAGGTACAGGGACGGCGGTGGCTCAACTCGCTGAATTAGGCGAGAGGTCGGAGGCGATAGCTGGGAGCAGCAGGACGCTCAGTGAGAGTGGGCCTCCCAGCAGAAAGATGCCAGCAGAACAGAGTGACGAGCAGTGAGGTGAGAGCACACCTCTCTCTGCAAAAACACCACCACCTGCTGAGGGCAGGTAGTGAAGGAGCCTTTTATAAGGTCAGGAAGCGTGGAGGAGCACAGCTGTACAAAGCCGGTGAGCGAAACCCTTATTATTGTCCCATGTTGTAAAATATAAATCTGCATTGGAACACCATCCGGGCTTGCAAGACAAATGCTGGGACATGATTCGGCTCCTGATAAAACTGAAGGGGACTATGTGTGTGCAGTGAGAGGGCATGCACTGTGTCTCCATATAGGACACTGGTTGCTGGAGGGGAGTAGGCAGCAGTGGGGGGAGGTGCAGTGAGAGCGCACTGATCCACCTGAGCCTGGTGAGCCCCCAGCCTCCGGCTGTGTTCACCTGCGGTCGGCAACTGCAGCCAGCAATTAGAAGCTCTTAATTGTAAACCTATCGGAGTCCAAATCCTGGGATTGACTTATGGGATTCAACGCTGACAGAAAAGACAGGGGTGACACTTCTTAAATGTACTTTAGTTATTTTGGAAATTGGACTGTGTACTGTGCCCTATAGTTTGGAATATACCCTTTTTCTTTTGAGGTGTGGATGGATACATTTTAATTGCACTTTAGCCCCTTTCGGAAACTGGATGATACGCTCTGGCCAGTGGGTGAAAACATGCCCCCTCTCTGGAGCGGATAAGCCAGGACCCGAGGTATAGACTATCCTAGTCACCTAGTAAACTTTTGGACTGACACCTTCATATTGCTGGTATTGGTGGTGCAGACACTCAAGGTATTACTACCCTTTAAACCATTCTTTTTGAGAAGATTTTGTCTTGAGAACATAGGCGGATCGTAAAGAAGTATACGGCTCCCCGTATTTTGCTTCCCTCAATGTGGGCCCACCCTGGTATATATATAGAATACATTTTAAGTAGCGATAACTCGCTGATTGACAATTGGTGATCCCTAAAGAGACCTCTAAAGTGGCAACCAGATTAGAGGGTGACTAGCATCTTAGGATTTAACACCCAGGAGTGGAAGACGGTGAAGAAAAAGGTGAAGAGCTGCTACAGGAAAATGCCCAGGCTTATCCTGGGGTGAATGATAAAGGGAAAGAAAAAGGGAACCAAACGACAGCACAACCGGAAAAACCAGTGCATACTCCACCTAAAGGAGCGTCAAACTCCGCTATGCAGAGTAAAAGTTAGGCAGAGACTACCGGTGGAAGGAAAAGCATAGGAACCACTGCAAAGACTGACCAAGGGACAGAGAAACCCACGAGTCTGGCGGGCATTACAGATGCTGTAGGAAATACAAAACCTACCTTAAGGGAAGTCTTGGAAGCAGTGAATTCTTGCAAAGAGACCATGATGGGAGTAACTGAACAAATAAAAGGGCTAAGTGAAGTACAGTACTTGAAGAAAGAGTAAGTCAAATAGAAGACGCTCTGAACCCAATTAAAAAAGAACTGACGGGGAGAAAAAATATATGCATGGTCAAAATAGAAAATCTGGAAAATAGACAAAGGAGGAACAACTTAAGAATAGTGGGCTTTCCGGAATGGTGTGGAGGTAAACCGGTAATCTTTCTGGAAAACTGGTTAAAGGACACCTTTGGGGAAGAAACGCTTTCACGCTTTTTCGCGATAGAGAGAGCGCATAGAGTTCCATACAGGGCCCCAGCACCAGGAGGCTACCCTAGACCGTTTATAATTAAACTGCTTTTCTACGGAAATAAAGAGATGATCCTGAGCAAAGCGAGGGAAAAAAAAAGGATATAATCTACAATGGAACTAGGGTCTCAATATACCTGGATTTCTCTCCCGAAGTGCAAAAAAAAAAAAAAGATATAGATATATGGACATTAAGAAGAAACTTCAAATTGTATACTCAATGATGTACCCAGCACGATTACAAGTGGTGGCTGGAGGAGAGGTAATGTTCTTCAATACAGCAGAAGAAGCGGTACTATGGCTGGATCAGAATGAAAAGAAACTGAAGACACTGAATAGTGGCTTTAAAGGCCCAAAAAAGATAAAATCAAAATATTCTAATTTGATTCCCATGCTTTTTTAAGCTTTATTTATTTATTTTTTTGAAAATTAGCTGTGGGGCTGGGATTTGTTCAGACTTGGCTCATATAAGTAATAATCTGGGAAATACCAAGATTACAAATTATGTAGTGAATCTTATATCAGATACTCCACATGAACATATGTCAATGTGATCTTCACAACCACTGTCTAAACGTATATGTAATTTTCCTTTTAACTATTGATCTTGCACTAAACAATAACAGAATTTTATTGACTGAGTAGTAAATCAAAGAAACACCAGTATCAAACAGTGTGACATTAAACAGTGCAATGAAGGCATGCACCAGTGTAGGTTTTACATGCTATATAAATACAAAGAGGTCAAAGGTTTTCCTTTTACGGTGTTGGCACTGCTAACATGCTGACTAGTGTAAATCTTACAAATACAGTGTCACACGCGTCAAATCCTTTCTTCCCCAGCACAGGGGAAGCAACACAGCAGCCATTACATTTAAATCTAGAAAACCAGCCTGAGGGTCAAGCAAGACAGCGTGGCAGATTTTTATTATGCAACTGAAATCTCATACAGTAACCATGTGCAGAACGAATATAGCAGATTGGTAGGCAAATGCTTTAAGATTCATATTTTTGAGGAAAACGGAAAAAAGATAAAATGCATTCTGTAAATGCAAAGATGGTTCACTTGACCCTAACAAATAGACGCAGCTAAATGGGAAATGTCAACAAGGCAAAACAAATTGATTCTTAATTGCTGCCTTGGGTGCAAATGACCCCAGCAGAGCCCCTCAGAAGGATCAGACTGGGGATAAACGTATTTCATCTTCCAAGTGACCCCCTGCTGATTCCCTCTGAGAGAAGTATAACCCAAGGGAAAATTGGATTTTTTCAACAGCTTACCTGTAAAATCCTTTTCTTTGAGTACATCACAGGGCACAGAACAGGCTATATAATCATTACTTACTGGGTTATACGCCACCTATAGGTGAATGGACACAGGTAATTCAAACTAGACAGGAAGTCCTCCCCCTATATAACCCCTCCCATACTGAGAGTATCTGAGTTTTGTAGCAAGCAATGAACTCCACAAAAGAAGACAGAGGGGAGGGACCTCTGTGTCCCGTGATGTACTCAAAGAAATAGATTTTACAGGTAAGCTGTTGAAAAAAAATCCAATTTTCTTTTTCATACATTACTGGACACAGAGCAGGCTTATAATCATTACCTCATGGGACGTCCCAGAGCAATATAACCTGAGGGGTGGGAGACACAATCCCAATTAAACAGCAGCCCCTAATATGCTGCCGCCAAAAGCGGAATCCTCCACTGCTCTAACATCCACTTGATAGAATCTTGTGAATGTATGTACTGAGGACCATGTAGCGGCCGGAGGAATCTGCGCCACAGACGTTTGATGGCAGAAAGCCCGGGGGTCCCTACTCTCCTGGTGGAATGAGCTCTCAACCTAAAGGGGGGGGGGGCGGTCTTCCCCTTCAAGCCATAAGCTTGAGTAATCAGCTGGCGAATCCACAGTGAAATAGCTGCCTTGGATGCCGCCATCAGTCTTCCTAATGTCTGCAGATGCATCTTAGCGGCGCGCACCACATCCAGAGACGAAGGATGATAATAAAAAGGAAGGCAAGACAATATCTTAATTGAGATGAAAAGCCGAAACCACCTTTGGTAGGAAGGATGGAATAGGCCATAGCATGACCTTATCCTGGTGCAATCTCAAGTACGGCTCCTTACAAGAAAGAGCTGCCAATTCCAAAACCCTTCTGGCTGAGGTGATGTCACGTATCTGATGGTAGAGTCTGACTTATGCAGTAGACAACCTCTCTTACGGCCCTGGTTTCAGAACCCCTGGTAGAGCAGACAGGGAGCGCTGGAGCACAAGGGGGCACGAGGGCTGGATTGGACCCAAATGATGGTAAGATGTCGTCCAGAAGTCCGTGCTAGACTGAAGAGTAGTGATGCAGGCCGGGTCAACAACATGCGGGCAAAGCAGTACAGGAGAAGCAGTCAGTCGGATGGTCGAGTGCAGGCAGGGTCAGTAACAGGCAGACATGCTGCGGTACACAGGGATCAGGCAGGAGTGGTCGTAAGCAAGCCGGGGTTGGGTGCAGGTAGAGTTTAAGCAGGTACGGGATCAAGTCGGGTCACAGGTAAACAGGAACTCTGAATGGGTCACTATAGTGCACGGGTAACGCTGTAGAACAGACAGCAGTGGCTGCTGGGCACAGAGGGTTCAAATAGAGCCGATTGGCGCCATTTCCGACACGTGCACACGCGAACGCGCACAAGTCCATTGAAAGCATAGGTCTTTTCCTAACAGGTGATGGCAAAGAGGAAGACCAGCTTCCAGACCAAAAGAACCAAGGGAATCTCCTCGATAGGTTCAAAAGGCTGCTCCTGCAGCACTGACAATACCAAATTCAAACCCATGGATGGAGGAAATCTAGCAGGAGGTAATAGATGAGTTACCCCCTGAAGATAGGTGCTGATCAAGGAGTGAAAAGCCAAAGGCCTCTGAAAAAATAAGGACAAGGCAGAAACCTCTCCCTTGATCGTAGTCAAAGCCAGCTTCAAGTCTACACCTGCTTGAAGGAAGGCTAATATCCTATGTAAGACTTCCAGACCCTGTGATAAATCTTCCTGGTGACTAAACTTTCTAATGTTTACCAGTGTAGATAGCACAGGCCCTGAGACCCCATGATCTCTCAATACCGTGGCTTCAACAGCCATGCCGTCAAATTTAGTGCCCGTAAAGTCGGATGGAATACAGGAGCTTGAGAGAGTAGATCAGGATGGATTGGAAGCTGTCAAGGCACTTCCGCCGCTAACCTCACTATCTCTGGGTACCAAACCCTCCTGGGCCAAGCTGGCGCCACCAGAATAACTGTTGCCGCCTCCTCCCAAACTCTGCACAAGAGATGCGGTAGAACAGAGATTGGGGGAAAGGCATAAATCAAGGAGAACTGGACTGCCCACTCCTAAATCAAGAGGATCCCTTGCTAGGGAAACAAGCCGCTGAACCTTGTTGTTGAATCGCTAGTAGATCTACCTCTGGCATCCCCCAGAGCAGGCAAATCCTCCGGAACACCTTGGGGCGCAGTGACCACTCCCCCGGAAGTATCTGTTGACGCGAGAAAGTCCACCTTACAAATTTTTCACCCGTGGAATGTGAACTGCAGAGAGTCTTGGTACATGATATTCTGCCCAAGTAGTAGGCAAACTTCCTTTTGTGCCAACCAAGTCTTGGTGCCACCCTGATGGCTGACATAAGCCACCGTAGTGGCATTGTCGGTCTGTACCCTTACCGGGTGGCCCGTCAAGCTGGATGCCCAATGCCTCAGAGCTAGCCAAATGGCTTGTAGCTCTAAGACGTTGATGGGCAGCCTCTGCTCTATCTCCCCTAAACCGTGGAGTGCCCCATGACTGCTCCCCGGCCTAAAAGATTGGCATCTGTGGTCACAATCTTCCAAGATACTGGAAGAAAGGATCTGCCGAGACAGATTCTGGCTTGTTAACCTTCAGGCGAGACTTCATCGAGCCCTGGGAGTCAAGGACATGCAGCAATCCAAAGTCTGTAACTGTCCATTCCATTCCGCCAGGATGTTGTGCTGAGGTGCCCTGGAGTGAAACTGTGCATAAGGAATTGCCTCAAAAGAGGCTACCACCTTCCCTAACAGCCGCATACAGACGCAAACTGAAGGGTGTCTTGTCACCCTTACCTGGCGTACCAGTCTTGAGGCCACTGATCTTCCATTCCCTTGCCTGGACTGTATCTAGCCATAGGCTTAGATATTCCAGAGATTGAACTGGGTCTAGGAAGTATTTTCCTGTATTTACGACCCACCCCAAGCTTTCCAGAAACTGGACTGTTAGGGCCACATTCTGCTTGAGTCTGCAGCGAGACTGATATCTGAGCAAGAGGTCGTCCAGGTATTCCACTCTTGGGTCTCCCCGTTACCTTAGAAGGCCAAGTACTGGAGCCAGAATCTTTGCGAAGACTTGAGGAGCTGTTGCGATCCCGAACGGCAGAGCCACAAACTGGTAATGCCATTCCTCTATCGCAAAATGCAAAAACCTCTGAGGTAAAAAAATTGGCACATGCAAATATGCATCCTTGATGTTGATTGATGCCAAAAAATCTCCTTCCTGGAGCAAGGCAATCACTGAGAAAATTGACTCCATGCGGAATGGCCTTACCGCAAGATATTGGTTTAGGGCTTTGAGACCTAAGATAGGCCTTACCACCCAGTTGGTTTCGGGACCGTGAATAGGTTTGAGTAGAAACTTGTGCCCCTCTCGGTTGTTGGTACCTCTGCAATAACACCTTGCATGTTTAGGTGGTCTAGCTCTTGGAACCACCGCCCCCTCTTTACCAAATTCGTAGCTACTCTGGATCCTAGGAACCTTAGAGGAGGGTAAGCTTGCAATTCCTGATTGTATCCGTTAGACACTGTGAAGACAACACACCTGTCTGGATCAGCGCTTCCCATACACTTGCAAAGTGTAACAACCTTCCCTCCATCTGCACGAGTGGGGGCGCCCCTTCACAAGGAGGGCTTGGTGGCAGGCTTGGATGTTTTTAGGGCCCAAGGCTTCTTTTGACCTTGACCCTGCTGGTTACCTCTGGTTCCACACCCTTGTGGCCACTGAGACCGCCTAGGCCAGCAAAATCAGAGGAACCAGAAGCTGTACCCTTAAAGGAGGGACACTTGGCCGCCTTTTTTACCGGCAGAAGAGAACTCTTACCTCCAGAAATATTCTTAATAGATATGTCAAGGTCTTCCCCAAATAGGCGCTCACCATGAAAGGGGAATCCTGTCAGCAACCTCTTACAGGGTAGTTCAGCTGACCAACTCTTTAGCCACAAAATCCTGCGCATGTGTACAGATAATAGAGTCATCTGGGATATCTGCTGTAGTGAGTCTTTAAGAGCATCCACAGCAAAACATAGAGCTTGAGGTAAATCCATGGACTCGTCAAGCGGCTCTTCCCATCCACTAGGTCTCTCAGCCTGATCCTTTAAGGCTTGGCATACCCCAATCGCTGCCATCGCAGGTTGGATGGCAGAACCAGCCAAGGAGAATGAGGCCCTTAGTAAGGACTCCAACTTCTTATCTGCAGAGTCTTTAAAGACCTGCGCATTACTAGGGGATGCAACTGCTGCATCAAAGTACAGTACTTCCCACTTCTTCAAAAAGCTTTCCTTCATAGGATAGATCAAAGAAAACCTTTTAGGAGGAATAAACAATATGGGTGCACCCAGTCAGAATACACCACCTTCTCAAGGAGAGGGTGCAAAGGGAACCCTTGCACCCCCTGTGGCAACTTTAATGACCCACGGGAGGAATACACATTCATAGGCCTCTCTACTGGAAAGTAGCCCGAATGTAGCACGTACCTTGCATGTAAGTGCCTGGACTAGCAGCCTCTGAGAATGAGAGGCAGGTGTCCCTAGGGACTCTTCTGGCTCAGGATCCTGTAAAGCGGAAGCGCCTGCGAGTGATTCAGCCAGATCCCCGGTAGCTACCTCCTCTTCCTCATCCACCCACTCTTGCTCCAGAATCGGAGGGCTGGGGGAAGGAGACCTGTCACGCTTCTTTGAACAGTGTGTAACAGAAGCAATCCTGCTCTAAGCAAGCCAAGGCCGATGATAGGTCATCTTTAGTAACATACTCTGAGGAATCAGATGATGGGTTAGCTACAATTCCAGACAGGCGCAGCGGCTCCGATTGCCCAGTCCCTTCTGGTCTCTCAGGTGTAGCAATGACAACAGGGGATAGACTAGCCTCAGTGGGGTCCATGGTTATCACACCTGTGCCTCTAGCTCAACCTCCACAGGAATCCGTGCTCCCCCTGTGCACTTCTTGGAAACCATGGCCTGCTAGTGTACAACACTGTCAAGCCCACCTCCCTCATGCTCAGCTTCCTGCCTAGCCCGTTTGTCAGCTGCCCACCACTGGACTCACGTGCCAGCACACCACCGACCGCCAGCAGCCTCTCGCTGTAGAAGCTCCATGGCTGTCTACAGGTGACTTACTGATATTCCCGGACATGTGCAGGATCTCCACGTGCACGCCCATCAGCGCGTGCAGCCGTGACAGCCCATTCCCTTCCACAGTGAAAGGACAGAAGGTGCTGGCTCCCCCTGGTGGTAACTCCACAGAAACTGTAGGAATGACCGTTTCTAGTCGAGCCCTATGGTGGGTGAAGAAAAAAAAAAGTGCAGCTAAAACGAGAAAAATTTTAAAAGAAAAACCTTTCCCCGGCCTTGCAGAAAGCCAGCTGGGTTCAGCATACATATCCCCTTTAGGGATGATTCACCATTCCCGCCGCAGGGCCTGGAGGAGACTGCAGGTCCAACCTTCACCCATCACGGCGGGCTGTGTCACATGGACCTTCAAGGACTGGGTACCCTATAATATGAGGGCCCACACCCTTGGACCCGTATAGCACCCTACAGGAGTACCTTGGTTTGGAATTTCAAGCTTTCCACTGGGTCCAGCGCCACATGTGATGTCCCTGATTCAAAAAGAACATGTGCGGGAACCAGCATAGAAGCTCCGCAGAGCTGTAGAAGTGATCATCCAGCTTTGAAGACACTAGCACAAAAACTGAGGTGCTCCCGGTATGGGAGGGGTTATATAGGGGGAGGACTTCCTGTCTAGTTTGAATTACCTGTGTCCATTCACCTATAGGTGGCGTATAACCCAGTAAGTAATGATTATATAGCCTGCTGTGTGTCCTGTGATGTATGAAAAAGAAATGACATGTTTAAGCAATTTGAGATGTAATCTTTTGCAGTCAGTTCCTCCAGCCTCCATCTAATGTTTATAGGGAGTATAAAAATTAGAGCCCATAACCAATTACAATTAAAAAACAGCTCTAGCTTTAATACTCTCCTCCTTTCTGGTGCTGCTCCTCCCAGACTCACCGCTTACAACGTCCAACACTGGTCTTTTTCCAGTTTGAATGACTCCCAGCATCACTTAACCCAGGGCTTGACAAATTTGCTTTGAATCTAGGAGCCAGCTAAAAAAGCTAGGAGCCAGTTTTTTTTCACGTAGTGCGAGTTGCCAGCGCCCCCGGGGTAAGGCAAGTAATTTTCTCCCCCAACCCTAACTTATTCACAGCAGAGCAGCGGGTCAATAACTCCAACGTAACACTGTTACATCAGGGTTATAGGCTGGCCAGAAAGAGTGACACTAAAAACCTGTTCTAGGGGGAAACTCCTTATTATGCTTAATGCATTGTGACTGCGGCATGTAAAACGCCCTCACCTGCTGCTTAATGCAGCTTAAGGGTGGCCATTGGTGGGTGGCAAAAATGTGTCTACTGCACATTTTTACCACCCAACTGCACATCTAAATGAAGCCTTAGTGACATTTTAAATAAAATACAAAAAAAAAAAAAAAAAGGTGAAAGAAGTATTCCAGTGCTGCTGATCTTCTGCTGCCTCTTTGCAGCCACTTCCTGCCTGCATGTGTGTCCCCCACTGTGACACTGTGTATGATGTTGCTTAATACATGTAGCATTAAAGCAGCCCATTGATTTTGAATAGGTTGCCAACATACTAGAGCAGAAAAAAAACTCAGTCTGTATATGCACTAAAGCATACTCGTTATACTCACTGTGGAACCTAAGGGGTTAATCCTGCGCATTGCATAAAAAGGCTGTTTGATCCTGTCTTCTCTGATCCTCCCCATCTTCTACTGTCCCCAACTCATCTGCTGATAATACAGAGCCTTGGAGGCACTCCGCACATGCTCAGTTTGGTGTGTATTGCTAGAGAGTTTTGTTTTCTGGGAGGGTGCATGTGATCAGCACTGTCCAGACAGAAGGTCGGGCAGGCTCATAGGACAGTCAGAGAAGAATAAAATCTCCTCCAACAAGCTTTAACCAGTGCTTGGCCAGGCACTGATAAAGTCACAAGACTGCTCTAACTGCTGAAGGGAAAGGGTATTTAGCAGTTTATAGTTACATTTCCATGTTCTGTGTACTGTGGGTGACCAGATCTAGTGAATGCAGGGTCCTGGGTTTGGTAACAGGGGTGTGGGAATTTTTTTTAAAAAACTACTTGTCCAAGAAACTAAAATCGGGGTCGCAATCTACTTGTCCTGATTAAAAAAAAAATATTTAACCAAAATCGGATTTAGATCTAAAGTGCTTTTGAGAATGTCTGGGGCTTTTAAAAATGAAAGGGGCTTTATCGCAACATACACTTTAAATGTTTTTAACATTGCACTGTTTATCTCCTACTCAGCCCTCTGCTGAGCAGCCGAATCAAGCTCCGGTGTCAGCTCCATGAAAGGATAAGTTCATCTTTAACCACTTCACCCCTGGAAGGATTTCCCAAGTTAGGACCAGAGCACTTTTTGCAATTCGGCACTGCGTTGCTTTAACTAGTTCCCCACCGCACGCAGTATATTTACTGCGGCGGTGTGGACGCTTCCCCGTGAATCGCCATAAATAAGCGGCGATCTGCGGGTGGCCGATGTGCCCTGAGGAGTGTGCCCGCGGCTCGGGCGGACCCGATGTCTGCTGGCGAGCCCAATGTCCGCCGGCGAGCCGCGATGAGCGGCCACAGCTAAAGAACGGGGAACCGCTGATGTAAACACGGCGGTTCCCAGCTGTTAGTGGGGGCATAGGAGATCTACTGATCCCTGTCACTAGGATAAGTTAGATCTGTTATGCCCTTGGTAGCCCAGCCCCCCCCCCACAGTTAGAACACGCCCAGGGAACACAGTTAACCCCTAGATCTCCCCCTGCAGGTTAACCCCTTCCTTGCCAATGACATTTATACAGTAATCAGTGGACATTTAAATTTCTGATCGCTGTATAAATGTCATTGGTCCCAAAAAAGTGTCAAAATGGTCCGACATGTCCGCCCCAATATCGCAGATTGCCGCCATTACTAGTAAAAATAAAAAAAAAATAAAAAAAATTAAAACCCCAGAAATTAATTATCATCTGTAAACGCATAACTTTTGCGCAAACCAAATGCCGATTGCGATTTTTTTTCCCCAAAAACATGAGAAAGAATATAAATCGGCTAAAACCGATGAAAAAAATGTTTTTTTTTATATATATTTTTTTGGGATTTGCATTTTTTTTTTTTGCAAAATTGTCGCTCTTCTTTTGTTTATAGCAGTGATCATAAATGACGCAGAGGCGATCAAATACCACCAAAAGAAAACTATTTTTTTTCTTACTTTTTGCTAAAAAGCAAATCCAAAAAAAAAATATATATATATAAAAAATATTTTTTTTCATCGGTTTTGGCTGATTTATATTCTTCCTCATATTTTTGATATAGGAGTATCTAGACGACCTGTGGGGGTTCACAGTAAGCCTTAAGATATGTATACTCTGTATTGTTCCTCTGAGTGATTGTTATATTCAATTTTATTATGTAACCAATAAAAATTGTGAAATTTTAACAAATTAGTCACAATATTTACACAAAACCAGCGCCTACTCTCTTGTGTTTTGAGTTAAGATATGCTAATGAACACACATGTATGTATGTGTGCCCTCTAGGGTCGCACACACACATACATGGGGCAGCTACCTTCAGATAAACATCTGCTATAGATATAGTGAATTCGGGGTGAGCAGCGCCTCTGTTCACTTTTGCAAATAAATAAGTAACCATATACCAAATACCGTATGTGATCAAATGGATAAATCAATAATGAATAGTGCTTAAATCTATATAACTTAATATGAGTCCATTTGTATGCAGATAACAAAATTATTAAAGTCCATATTGTTAACAAACTCATGTGATAAACTCAGAAAAGTAAAAAGTTTCTCTACTCTGTGATTCAAAGTTATTTGTGCAAAAATATATATATAAAAGAACCAAAGCTCTTCCAAAGTGACAAAGTGCTTGAAAAGTGCTCCTTAAAGTGCGTGATAATAAATGGAACCAAAGCTCTTCCAAAATGACGAAGTGCTTAAAAAGTGCTCCTTAAGGTGCATAAATGTTGTTCCAGGTGAGACGTGCAGTCTGTGCCGAACCCCCTCTGTGTCCCCACTCACCAGAAATCGTTGACCGGCTGCTTTTCAGTCAGCGGTTAAGAAGGCATGTGTCAGTGGGGAGAGGCAGCAGGTAGCCCGGATACTGGATGATAAATCAAACTCTTTATGTCTATTGGAATGTTGGGATGGTGCCTGGATGGCTCAGGAATAAAAAAGGAAACCTCATGTGTAGATCGTAAATTACTCACTTTATTGCGCTGGTGGATTACTACTTACAAATCACGTGGGCGAAACGCGTTGACATCACTTCCAGTCGCCGCAGCCGTCGCCATACCATTTCCGGTTTGAGTGGAGAGGGACAGTGGAACGCACGCCGCCGTGGAGGAAAGCTTACAACAGGATATTTTAATCTACTATTTTGTAAGTAGTAATCCACCAGCGCAATAAAGTGAGTAATTTACGATCTACACATGAGGTTTCCTTTTTTATTCCTGAGCCATCCAGGCACCATCCCAACATTCCAATAGACGAAGAGCTTGATTTATCATCCAGTATCCGGGCTACCTGCTACCTCTCCCCACTGACACATGCCTTCTTGACCGCTGACTGAAAAGCAGCCGGTCAACGTTTTCTGGTGAGTGGGGACACAGAGGGGGTTCGGCACAGACTGCACGTCTCACCTGGAACAACATTTATGCACCTTAAGGAGCACTTTTTAAGCACTTCGTCATTTTGGAAGAGCTTTGGTTCCATTTATTATCACGCACTTTAAGGAGCACTTTTCAAGCACTTTGTCACTTTGGAAGAGCTTTGGTTCTTTTATATATATATTTTTGCACAAATAACTTTGAATCACAGAGTACAGAAACTTTTTACTTTTCTGAGTTTATCACACGAGTTTGTTAACAATATGGACTTTAATAGTTTTGTTATCTGCATACAAATGGACTCATATTAAGTTATATAGATTTAAGCACTATTCATTATTGATTTATCCATTTGATCACATACGGTATTTGGTATATGGTTACTTATTTATTTGCAAAAGTGAACAGAGGCGCTGCCCAC
>BLSH010482894.1:134361-146051 GCA_018402905.1 Glandirana rugosa | reverse complement strand
TCGTGAAGGACCCGCGAATCTGTGGTTCGTAGCCACAGAGTCCACACGTTCCGCCGATGAACCCGGAGCCACGTGTGGAAACAATTCAAAATGTTTCAACTACACAGTCGTTAGCGCTTACGACGAAAACCGGCGTTTCAAAATGTCCGCCGCCACACCCGCGCCAACCGCGGAGGATACTAGGAGTAGACTAGACAGAACGAAAGTTCAGAAAGCAAAGCTGGCCCCTCCCAGGGGGCCGTCCTCACTCAGCACATAACCCCTCAGCCCTGCATAGCATATCAGTTCCTAACAAGCCGTACAAACACAACACCAAGGGGTGGGTGCTGCGTCTGTCAATGAACTCAGAGAAAAGGATTTTACGGTAAGTTCTTAATAAAATCTTATTTTCTCTTACGTTCGTTGACAGACGCAGCCTCTATTCATGACACGTGGAGATGTCCCAAAGCAGTGTCAAACAAGAGGGGTGGGCAAACAATAACAACTGTACCCACAGAAATATCTCAGGAGGCGCCAACCGCGCCCACACCGCCGCCTGTAAAACTTTGCGGCCAAAAGCAGCATTCGCGATTGCTGACACATCAACTTTGTAAAACTTAACAAAGGTGTGCACCGAGGCCCAAGTAGCCGCCTTGCACACCTGAGACACCGATGCTTGGTGTCTAAGCGCCCAGGAAGTGCTAATCGCCCTGGTGGAATGAGCCGTGACCGGAAAAGGGGGTACTTGTCCCCAAACAGTATACGCATGGGTCACGGTCTGTCTGATCCAAAGTGAAACAGTGGCCGACGAAGCCGCCAACCATTTGCGCAGTCCATCCGTCAGCACAAACAGCGCATCCGACTTCCTAAAAGGAACCTTAGCTGCCAAATACACCCCCAATGCTCTCACCACATCCAAGGAATGCAGAGCAATCTCCTTAAGGTGAGATGGGTGCGGACACAAGGAAGGGAGGACAATGTCCTCATTAATGTGAAAAGAGGAGATTACCTTCGGAAGGAACGAAGGAGACGGGCGCAGCACCGCCTTATCCTTATGTAGGACCAAATAAGGAGACCTACACGACAAAGCTGCCAATTCAGACACCCGCCTAGCGGATGTGATAGCCACCAAGAAGGCGACCTTCTGAGACAGCAATTGTAGGGGAATATCCCTGATCTTCTCATAAGGCAGTTTCTGCAGTACAGAAAGTACCAAGTTTAGATCCCACGGCGCCAAGAGCGTCCGTACCTGAGGAGCCACATGACGTACACCCTGTACAAATGTACGGATCAAAGAATGTGTCGCCAAAGGACGCTGAAACAGAATCGCCAGAGCGGAGATCTGGCCCTTGAGGGTTCTCAAAGCCAACTTTTGGTCCAGGCCTTGTTGAAGAAAGGCCAGCACCCGAGCAACTGCAAAAGAACGAAGTACACTTGCGCGCCTAAAGCATGGTGGGGATCACTGACTCAGAGACCCCCCTGTCCCTCAGTACCTGGGACTCAATAGCCATGCCGTCAAAGCCAGAGAGGGTAAAGCAGGGTGCAAGATGGGGCCCTGCGACAGCAGATCTTTGCCAAGCGGGAGTCGCCAGGGAACGTCTATTACCATGCGCACCACATCGGCGTACCAAGGGCGCCGAGGCCAATTCAGAGCCACCAGGATTGTAGGGATTCCCTCCACTTCTATCCTGCATAGCAACCGCGGTAGAAGCTTGAGAGGAGGAAAGGCGTACAGAAGCCTTTACCGGGACCACCAGGGCATCCGTGGCTGCCGCCAACGGGTCCCTTGACCTGCACACAAAGGTCTCCACCTTGTGATTGAATCTAGACACCAGGAAATCCACATCTGGCATGCCCCGCCTTTTGCAAATCTGGCGAAACACCTTTGGATGCAGGGACCATTCTCCCTGGTCCAGCTTTTGGCGACTTAGGAAGATCGCATTCCAATTTTCTACGCCCGGAATGTAGATGGCAGAGATTGCTGGCACGTGAAGCTCTGCCCACCTTAGGATGTGGGCTGCCTCTGCTGCCGAGCTTCATGTTCCGCCTTGATGGTTCACGTACGCCACTGCCGTGGCGTTGTCCGACTGAACCCGAACCGGGAGGCCGCGCAGCCTCGCCGACCAACGGGAGAGACAGAGCCTGATCGCTCTCAGCTCCAACATTAATCAGAAGTCGAGACTCCTACTCCGACCAACGGCCCTGAGCCGACAGGTGCCCTAGGACTCCTCCCCAGCCCAAGAGGCTGTCATTCATAGTGACTATCGACCATTCCAGGGGGAGGAACGACTTCCCTATGGTCATTGCCGGGGCCCGAAGCCACCAAGTCAACGACCCCCTGGTTTGATGATCCAGCCGAATCAGCCGATCCAGAGATGAAGGAAACCTGTCCCACTGCAGTAGTATCGCTCGCTGAAGGAGACAGGTGTGACTCTGGGTGTACGGTATCGCCTCGAAGGTCAAGACCATGTGCCCCAACACCCGCATGCAGAAACGTAAGGAGGACCAACGTCGTGAAAACTGGGTGCACACCGCTGCTTGCAGCGTCAGCAACTTTTCCGGAGGTAGTAATACCTTCGCCTGCACCGTGTCCAATACCAGACCCAGATATTCGAGGCGATAGGACGGGGTCAATGTCGACTTCTGCAGGTTGATTAGCCAACCGAAGTCCCTCAGTGAGGTCAGGGTGATAGCAACATTGTCCTCCAGAGCCGGAGCAGACTCCGCTCGTAGGAGAAGATTGTCCAGGTAGGCTACCACAGCAATGCCCCTCTGTCTCAGCAGAGCCAGCACCGGGGCCAATAGCTTGAAGACCCGTGGAGCCAAGGTCAGGCCAAAAGGGAGAGCCACAAACTGGTAATGAAGGTCCCCTACAGCAAAGCTCAGGAAGCGCTGGTGTCGGACACAAATGGGAACATGCAAATATGAGTCCTTGATGTGCAGGGATGCCAGCCAATCCCCCTGGTGCAGACGGCCACGACCGAACGGACTGACTCCATCCTGAATTTGCATGCCTTCACATAGTGATTGAGAGCTTTTAAGTCCAGAACCGGCCTTGACCGCCCCCCCCCCCCCTTCACTGGTACCACAAAGAGGTTCGAGTAGAAACCGCGGAATCTCTCCGCCGGTGGGACTGGCACAATCACTCCTTGTTCGGACATCGACTGCACAGCCCCCAGCAGAGCTAGCCGCCGCTCCGGAGGGAGCCTTAACTTGGACAGGAAGAACCTGTCCGGAAGCCGAGTGCTGAACTCTATCTTGTACCCGGAGGACACTAACCCACCCACCTGTCGGAGATGCGAGCGGCCCACCTGTCCGCGAAACCCAGAAGACGGCCCCCCACCCGAGAGACGGGCGAGGGCAACCCATCATGTGGAGGACGACTTATCTTCCGACTTTTCGGGCTTGTGTTGCCAGAAGCGCTTACCAGAGCCAGAGGTAGACTTGCCGGGCGTTCCTGCCCGCCTGAGCGGGCGCACGAAAAAAAAAAGTTTCTGCCCAGAGGGCTGAGGCCCCCTGCTTGGTCACGCCGCTTGGGCTCCGGAAGAAATGTACTCTTCCCCCCGGTGAAATCCTTAATGATTTCATCCAATTGGGGCCCAAAGAGCCGACCACCCTGAAAGGGAAGATCCGTGAGGCCCTTCTTGGACGCGTGGTCATCCGACCAGTGTCGCAGCCACAGCAGGCGTCTAATAATGATTGCAAAAACCAACATTTTTGACAACATCGGCACCAAGTCCAAAGCTGCGTCGCAGAGGTAACGAAGCCCCTGCACAGGTTCAGGCGCCGAGCCTCACTCCATTCCATTGCACACTCCGTAAGCGACTGAGATACCAGGACAGACGCCAAGGCCGGTCGCATGGCTGCCCCTGCCACCAGAAAAAGTGCCTTGGACACTGCTTCCATCCGCCTATCGGCCGGGTCCCTGAAAGAGGGAGACCCCTCCAAGGGAATAGTCGTCACCTTGTTCAGGCGGGCCACTGGTGGATCCACCGCGGGGGAGACCCATTTCTGTAACAGGCTGTCCTCAAAGGGATAGCGCACAGAAAAACGCTTTGGCAGGGTAAAGGAATTTAGCGGACGTTGCCATTCCTTATACACATACTGGAGGTAGGGAAATACCTTAGGAGCACGGGAGGGCTTCTTGGACCCAAACGTATAGGCAGACACCTGTGCCTCCCCAGCCTGGTCCAGGTGTAGTGAATTACGTACGGCCACGACCAGGGCGCCCACCAGTGCCCTTTCACGTGCCACCGAGGCCCCCTGGTCCTCCTCCCCATCCAAAGGCTCCAGCTCTCCATCTGAGAGTTCCACGGGGGTCCCAGTGACCCCGGAGCCCCTTCCGGCTCCGAGTCCTCCTCAGAGGATAGCGGGGGAGGGGGCGCTTTTTGGGGCCCCCACTACGCCAGTCCTATTCCCCCCAGGTGAAAAACTCTTCCATGATAGAGGTTAATTGGTCCAGGAGAACCAGAGGTCCCAGCGCGGCCTGTGCCCCCGCTGACCCCTCTGGAGAAGCAACTGCCGGTTCAGCCGTCATTGACACCGCCAAACAAAAGACAAGTATTGGGGTGCAAATCAGTAGACATAGAACCGCATGTCAGTATGGGTCATTGAACAGATATCCGGGGCTCTCCCCCTGGCCGAACGTTTTAAAAACTTTGTGCCAGGGAGACGTTCTGGATATATACCTTAGACCTCCTCTCGCCCGGGGGCCTCAATGAGTGTAGAGAGGTGTCCACTATTCTTTAGTCCCTGTGATAGCACTTTTAAGCTCCCCTTTTGCTTAGTGTCATTTGTGACCATGCAAAAAAACCTTGATGTTGCCCCTTTATTATCATTATTTTACTTTTATTTATGTATTATTACAGTCTAATTTGTATTATTTCGTTTTTCTTATGCTCTCTTGTTAGGATCTTTACCAGTTATAATTGTATAACTTATGCCCAAAGTTGTTCTGCCATAGATGTCTTCTTTAAATTTATTGTTTAGTCATTACGTTCTTTTCCTCCTCCTCCCTCCCCTTCCTCTTATACTGCTTATTTATTGCTTATTATCCGATCGTTGTAATACACCAACTCCCTCTAGCAGCCTGATGAAGTAGCGCAGGACCCTTACCATCGGACCTGTATGCTAATGAAATGCGTTGCATTTGATGACGCCATCACCCCCGGACTGAATCCAAGCTGCGTTCCAGACCTCGTTCTGATACCGCCACACAGCTGGCTATTCCACCTCACAGCGGTGGAGGACGGAGGATTCCTTAGCGGCTTGTTGCTCCCAGGACCATGGGAGTGATGGCGGTCTGCCTTCCTTCCTAGTTGGTTTGATGCTACATTCCTTTTTACCTATGTGAGTGCTTTTAAACAATTTTTAATAAAGGTAATTTGCTTATTACACTTAGAGGCGCCTCTCCTTGCTTGTATTGACACCGCCAGGACACTTGTGAGGCCTACCAGCCATCCCCTCCACAATGCCACCCCCTGCAGTGCCTCCGGACTGCAAAGTAAGACCCAGCACCGCCGCCGCACCCCAGGGAGAGAAACCAGCAATACTTGCGGAACCCTGTGTGTGAAAAGAGGCCGCCCTGTCGCCAATGCCACCGCTGCTGACAAGTCTGCCGCTGATGCTGCTGCCGCCGCTGTGTTCCCAGAGAAAGGAATGGCGCCAAAAGCACATGGAAACTCCCATACAGGGAGACCAACCAAAAATGGCGGCCGACAGACACAAGAGGCCAAACTCCTCCCAAAATGGCCGTGACCGTGGCAAAATGGCGGCGGTCGCAGCTCCGGGAAAATGGCGGCGGACCGCATGGCATATGAACGGAGCGGCCCGAACGGCAACAGGCGAGCGCAGAGCGGCAGTTAGCATCGGATTGCGGGTCAGCGGGCAGGCGAGCGGACGGGTCGTCAGCAGGCGGCCAGGCATGGGGGGGTGGGAAAGAGCATGACAGGGACCAGTGGACCTGTACCCCCCCACCGGAACGGGCAGCGCTAGTCGCCCCCCCCTCAGCCCCAGGGAGGAGGGGGGTGTCACTCACCCATCCAGACGGGCGTAGCGGGTAGCCACCCGGTGCAGACCTTCCTCCCCCCAGGCGGGGAGGGATGCTGTTGGCCAAGCGACCCCTGGAGCAGGCCATAGCCTAGACACTGGGTGCGCAGGTGGGACGTTTAACCCACCGGCCATCCGCACGGAACGGGCAGGATGCGGCGGACCCCGCCAGTGCTAAGGGTGGCTCGCATCTGTCGGCCATGCTGGGGAGATGGCAGGACCTAGGAGTATGCGCGTGGTCCCCAGCCAGCTACTTGATTGCAGTCTTCATCAGAAGGCTTGCGCAAAAAGCATAAAAGAAAAAACTTTAGGGGAACCGCAGTTCCCAGCAGGAAACCAGGTCTAACTCCTTGCACTAGGCAGAAAAAAAACTGATATGCTATGCAGGGCTGAGGGGTTATGTGCTGAGTGAGGACGGCCACCTGGGAGGGGCCAGCTTTGCTTTCTGAACTTTCGTTCTGCCTAGTCTACTCATAGTAAAAGATACATAACCCACGTGTCATGAATAGAGGCTGCATCTGTCAATGAACGTAAGAGAAAAGGGGCAATTTGTGGGGAGTTTTTTTTTTACCTTAAAGCATCACTAAAAGGTAAGGCTTTTTTTTTTCATTTTGGATAGAGTAAGGGAGGTTTTATTTTATCCGTGTTTCATTGGGGAGATTTACTTTCTTTACTTCCTGTCCCATAGCCATAACAGGAAGCGAGAGGAAACCCCAGGGTGTCACCAGATTTATTGTCCCCATTGGAAGATTTCCTATTACTGTGGTCAACCACAAATGTTTGATTTTTTCATTGATATTTGTAAACAGGACAAATAGAGAGGGCGAATCTCCCTAACAGGGGCACAGAAAGCAATAGGAACAGGTGTTCTAATCCATCTCCCCTCTATCCAAAACTATAAGAACACATTTTTGCCTTTAACCACTTCAGCTTCAAAAGGATTTCCCACTGTAGGACCAAAGCACTTTTTGCGATTGGGCACTACGTCGCTTTAACTGCGCGATCGTACGACGTGACACCCAAACAAAATTGGCGTCCAAAAAAAATATATAAAAAAACTAAAATTTATTCATCATTTTTGGCTGATATATATTCTACATATTTGTGGTAAAAAAAATTGCAATTGGCGTATATTGATTGACTGCGCAAAAGTTGCCACGTTTACAAACCATGAGAATACATTTATGGCGTTTTTACAATTTTTTTCTTTTACCAGTAATGGCGGCGATCTGCGATTTCTACGATTTTTAGCGGGACTGCGATATTGCGGCGGACATGTCGGACTTTTTTTTGGGACCAATGACATAATACAGGGATCAGTAAATCTTTGTCATGCCACCTGTCAGAACGGGAAACCGCCGTTCTTCTGCTCTCACAGGCGATCGTGGGTCGCCGGCGGACATAGAGTCCACCGACCCACGGGCACGTGCCCTAATCGTCATTTATAGGTGGCAATTTGCGATAACCAGCCGCACTCAGTAAGTGGTTAATGACACTTTATAGCAGATAATGCATTTTAACCCCCGCTTAATGCGTGGTCTGTTCTACACATTTCAGATACTCACCCACCCACAGGATCCAGTGGTGTCCTGCTGAGATCCTCTTGTCTTCTGTCACCACTTGGTCCTGTGCCTTCATGCTGCTTGTGACGTCATCAAGAGGCCTGCCACTGCGCCATCCAACGATGCAGCTCTAGGCACACCCCATCCTCTCTCTGAATGAAGAGCTATACCTCCCAGTCTGTGATGGGCATATTCCAAGAGGCATAGTGAGCACTGTGTATGTCATTCGCCTAGGGGAGTGATGTACATGGGGGGGGGGGGTATCTGCAAATTTTTGTGTAGAAAGGGAAGGAGGGGTGGATTGGAGGGAAGTTCTGAGGGTGAACACCTGCTTTAAGGTAAAAAAAAAAAACCTATTATGACGTTAGAACCACTTTCACCCTCTTCCTGCCCAGGCCAATTTTCTGATTTCACAGTTGTTGTCTCACTTTGACAATATAATTATGGTGGGTATGGCGCTGCTCCAAAAAATATCCAATAATTAAGCTATTCATACATTTTCCAGAATGCTGCTAATCTAAGTGTATTTGGTTTAAAATACACTTAAATATTTAAATTTAAATTAAATATTCTCAACTTGTTATATAACATAATCAAACAAATACAATATACAAACAAATATCATTTAGAATATTATTATTAATGGGAAAAAAACAACTTTCAGGGCCGGTTAACATATATAGCAGAAGGGGTAGAGCTGCACGATTCTGGCCAAAATGAGAATCACGATTTTTTTGCTTAGAATAAAGATTACGATTCTCGCGGCGTAATATATTAAATATACAAAAAATTTGGGCTAACAGCACTGTTTAGGTTTTTGAAAGGAGTCATTTTTCCAAAAAAATTGCGTTTAAAAGTCTGCTGCGCAAACAGCATGTGACATAAAATATTGCAACAACTGCCATCTTATTCTCTAGGGTCTCTGCTAAAAAAAAATATAATGTTTGGGGGTTCTAAGTCATCTTCTAACACAAAATATTGGATTTGTATTTGTAAACAGCAAGTGTCAGGAAAGATTTAGTCTTTAAATAGTTAAACCAAACAACTATAGAAGGGGAGTTCACTCAGAGTTCAATGCCTTTGAAGTAAATGACTAACTCTTATCAATGATGACTCAGAAGTTGGCTGTCTGCCCAGACTTTGCTCTCTCCCCTGAGACTCAAGTCGCTCCGACTTGGAAAGACTTCAGGCACTTTTATTACTGTCAAGTCGCCCTGATTCGCCCCCCATTAACTGCACTGAAAATCGCGGTAATGCCCAATGGAGATCGCAGGGGGGGGGGGGGGGGGGTAGATCGAGATCCCGATTTTAATACGATTAATCGTGCAGCTCTAAGAAGGGGGTTAAAAAAATTTAATCAAATCCTGATGTTGATGTAACATTACTGGTGTCTGAATAATATCAAATATAATTGACGTCACTTCCGGTGGGGGGGGTCATACGTCACTTCCGGTTTCGAGCCGTGGAACGCAGGAGACACGGCAGACTTCCTGGTTTTCGCTATCAATGACCCATGCTTGATTTTTCAGCCCAAATGTGAGTGTTCTATACTATTTTAATATTAAAAAGAGCCATGCGATATTGCGCAAGATATTGTCTTCTCATTTCTATGTCCATAATTATATCATATTACCTAAACTACACATTTGTGGAGTTTGAGGTGGAGGCAGCAGCTCTTAGATTAATATTTTTTCCATCCGTTTTGCGCGGAACATATATACTTTGTATTTCACTTTGACAATAACAGAGTCATGAAACATTGTTAGCAAATTAAGTTTTTATCATTTTTTGAGACAGATTAAACTTTCTTTTGGTGGTATTGAATCACCACTGGGGTTTTTTTATATGCTATTTCAACAAAAAAACACTAAAAACCTTGGAAAAATAACATGTTTTTCTTTGTTTCGGTTATAGGATTTTGCCAATGAATAATGTTTCTTCTTACATTTTGGCCAAAATGTATTCTGCTACATTTCTTTAGTAAAAAAAAACCAAATCAGTGTACAGTGGAACCTTGGATTACACACATAATCCATTCCAGGCAGAGTGGATTTGATTTAAATCATCATTTTTAAAAAGCAACAGTCATCTCTGTCCCGCAGCGGTTCCTTCTTTGACCCGCTGTCGACTCACCGACAGTCCCATTCACTTTAATGGGACAGCTGGTGATGCGGCAGTGACACAACAAGGTGAGGGACGTGGCGGCAGCAGGTGAGTGGATGCCCGCTAACAGGCGCTGCCATGATGGATCTGAAATGACAGGTGCTCTTTTAATGTAAGGACTTATTCTTTCTGGTAGTTATAATCTTAAATATTTGCTAACAAAATAAAGGTTTCCTATTTAGAATAATAAGCTGTCAGGTTAGTAAAACAGCAATACCAGAACCGATTCAATCATACAGTTTGTAGTGTACATAGATTTGCAAAACAATGGGATAAAGGAATATTCCTGAACTTTGTTTTACCTCATGGTGAAAATTGTGTGAATGTATCAATGCAGTGCATGTTATCTCAGCTTGCAGAGCTGGGATTCATTGAATGAGTTTACCAATGTAAATATTGTAGAATCTACAGCCTCATGCTGCATATCTATTTCATGTTGAATAAACTAGATTATTAATGTATCCCATATAGAAAAGTATATTTAGATAGATTTTATTCCAGATAATATAAATAAATTTGATAAAAATAAAAAAATTGATTTGAATCCAAAAAAATCTGATTTAACCCCTTCCTTACCGGCGTATAGTAATAATACGCTGGCAAGGTGCACTCCCCATCCTTGGTGGACGTCATATGACAACCTCCCGTTTTTCCCGCTCTGCAGTCACTTTCGACAACAACAAACAGCAGCGTGCGCGCCCCCGGGGGCGCGTAGCGCGGGGTTCGGGATTGTCCCTCGGACAAAGCCCAATCCCGATCAGGGTAAAGAGCCAATGATATTGGCTCTTTACCACATGACTGGCTGTGTCCAATCACAGCCGGTCACAGAATGACAAGGATCCACGGTAACGAGCTGTTACCGGGTTCTCCTCTTCACACACGCTCGTTACCGCTTACTGTGTGCACCAATCACACCGATTGCCCCCCCAGTAGTAAAGAGTACCTGTCACCACCGCATCAAAGTACCTGTCACAGCCCATCAGAGTACCTGTCACCTGCCCATCAAAGTACCCATGTACCTGTCACCTGCCCATCAAAGTACCCGAGTACCTGTCACCTGCCCATCAAAGTACCCGAGTACCTGTCACCTGCCCATCAAAGTACCCGCGTACCTGTCACTTGCCCATCTGTGTACCCGAGTACCTGTCACCAGCCCATATGCGTACCCGAGTACCTGTCACCAGCCCATCAGAGTACCCGAGTAGTTGTCACCAGCCCATCAGAGTACCCAGGTACCTGTCATCAACCCATCAGAGTACCCGAGTACCTGTCACCAGCCCAGAGTACCCAAACACCTGTCACCAGGCCATCAGATTACCCGAACACCTGTCACCAGCCCATCAGAGTGCCCGAGCACCTGTCACCAGCCCATCAGTGTACACGAGCACCTATCACCATCTCTTCAGAGTACCCGAATACCAACCCTTCTGAGTACCCGAGTACCTTTTACCAGCCCATCAGAGTACCCGAGTACCTTTTACTAAAGAACAAAAAGGCGGTCATGGGACTTTAAATGAGGCTTGTCATCAAAAGTAAATCAATGTAGTCTTAAATAGATCAAAAGATATTTATTGAATAAAAACAATGACTGATGACATAATCATAATTGGATACATTGTGAATCAAGGAAAAACCATGTAGAGGTTCAAAAAAGCCAACACATACATCATTGCATGATTAGAGAAATTGTTGCACATACATGATGTCACAAACATAAAACTCATAAAGAAAGAAATAACTATGAGTTCTTGAGATTATAACACTCGACGCGTTTCGTGGAGCTAGTCCACTCATCAGGAGTACAGAAGGTATCTATGGATATAAATACAATTGTCATTAAGTAGGGGATCATGTTGTATGCTTCCCCCGAAAAAACGAGGGAGAGGGAGATCGGGGGGAGCATCAGGTAAGGAGCTTACTGCTCCCCCCCGATCTCCC
>BLSH010482894.1:75926-92160 GCA_018402905.1 Glandirana rugosa | reverse complement strand
TCACGGTCTTTACCGGGCCTACCCTTCACCCTATACGATGGTGAGTCCAATTAAAAGGTCTACTTACATATTCAAGTATACTGTAAATAGACTGGCCCAATAATAATATCTGTAGGGATAACTACCTTAAGGAACAAACTAAAAAATGTATGTCTAAATGTTCAGTAGGGGGTATAGGAAACGACATGACCCTCCGAAGGTTCGTCCTCGATTGCACGGAGGTCCGAACTTCCTAGGAGTAGACACCCTGTTGGTAAAACCATCGAGACAAGGAAAAGAAATCGAGAAAAAGAAGGTATGGGGTTCAACCATATTTCCCTAAAATAATTCTTGAATGGCATTTTAGGAAAAGAGACTCAAGTGATACTCCTAGTAGGATGTGCATAAACCCCACTTGTCAATGAAGGGCTGCGTCTGTCAGTGAACTCAGAGAAAAGGATTTTACGGTAAGTTCTTAATAAAATCCCTTTATACCAACTTGGGGTATGGAAGAAAAAGAGCTAAAGAAAAGGAACAGAGCTACCAAAATGGTTGTCCCACAGATGAGGATCCTTCAAGCCTGGAGGCACGTTAGCTCCTGCTTGGAAGCCTCCCAGTACAGCAAAGGATATGGGGGATGACTTGTAAATCTGTATGTAAAAAATCAAACAAGGAATTCCATCAATAGGGATGTCTATAATAATAACCCGGTCAGATAAATGTCATATGAACTTATACATTCATCTGGAAAATTAACCTGAGTGGTAGCATATCCCACTTCCCATCCGGGCCATTTCTGGCACTCCTCTCCTACATGTATAAATCATAATTTTTTTGCTAGAAAATTACTCAGAACCCCCAAACATTCGATTTGGTTTTTTAGCAAAGATTCTAGGGAATAAAATGGAGGTTGTTGCAACTTTTTATGTCATGCGGTATTTGAGCAACTTTTTTTTTTAACGCGTTTTTTTGGAAAAAAAAACAGTTTCATGAATTAAAAAAAACAAATCAGTAAAGTTAGCCCAATTTTTTTTCATAATGTGAAAGATGATGTTATGCCAAGTAAATAGATACCCAGCATGTCACATTTTAAATTGCGCAAACTCGTGGAATGGCGCCGAACTTTGGTAATTAAAAATCTCCATAGGCGATGTTTAAAAAGTTTTACAGGTTAGGTGTTTTGAGTTGCAGAGGAGGTCTTGGGCTAGAATTATTGCTCTCACTCTAACGCATGTGGCGATACCTCACATGTGTGGTTTGGACGCCGTTTACATATGTGGGCGCGACTTACGTATGCGTTCGCTTCTGTGCGCGAGCTTGCGGGGACAGGGCGTTTTAAATTTTTTTTTTTTTTTTATTTCTTATTTTACTTTTATTTTTTTAATTTTGACACTTTCACTTTTTTTTTTTTTTATTCCTATTACAAGGAATGTAGACATCCCTTGCAATAGGAAAAGTGTGTGACAGGTCCTCTTTATGGACAGATGCAGGGTCTATAAGACCCTACATCTCTCCTACAGGCTGGAAAGGCTGAGATCAGAAAAAAAAACAGACACTCTCAGCCTTTCCTTCCCCTTTAACGGCTATTGTTTACTTCGGAGACCCAGAAGTGACGTCACGACGTGCGCCCGGGCCTCCGAGAGCCATAGAGATGACCGAGGGACATCTGTCCCTCGGAAATCTCTGGCACTAACATCCGGCGGCAGGCGATTCCTTCTCCCGGCCACCGATCGCTCAGGTGAGTCGGGAGAAGCACCGGCTTTAAGAACGATCAATCGGCTGACCTGCCGCTATGATTGTTCTTACGGTGATGGGAATCGCCTGCTCTAAAAAACGATACCTCAATGATGCCTGCAGGTGCCGGCATCATTGAGATATCACCACTGAAATCCCAGGACGTCAATAGACGTCCTGCGGATGGGAAGTGGTTAAAAGTAGTCAAACCAATATCAGAAGTACAAAGAGTATTAGGAGTGCCAGCATTACCTTTCCTGGGAGACGAGGGGGAGATGCATGTTCGTCCCTCTGTGGACTAAAATATATCCACCAAAATGGCAGATTAGCGTCCACTCACCCACAAGCTAAGTATCCACCTGCCTAATTGCGAATGGATACAGCTGTAAGCCCGGGAAATGCATCCGGCCATGGCGCCGCTGTTGCGGACACCTAGGCCGGGCGATGTGATCCCCCAATGACGCGGTGCGACCCCGCCCAAGGCCGTGACACACCAAGAGTCCACCTCCTGCGTGCCAAAGCGCAAACAGGAGGTAGACCACAAGCTAAGGTATGGCCCAGCAGACTCATGGAGGTGCCCGACCAGGGCCCCGCTGGAGGGCGAGCCCGCGTGCGCCGGGCTGTGGGATAGGGAAACCCCATTCCATTCCATCCAGCCTCAATCCTCCAACAGTCCCCGGCATATCGCAGGACTAGGAATGGAAAGTGAAAATCTTAGCACAGTAAAAGTAATGGTAAAGCACAGAGGACGGTGGACCCTGGAATCTGAAATGTATAACAAATTCCAAAAATGAATCTATATGCAAATTATACAGGGTACAATTTATACAACATTTGAAATAAAAAGAGTAATTGGAAAAAAAAACGAGAAAGAAGCCCATAAATTAATTATATATATATATATATATATATTACAGAATACACCCCCAATATATCCAAGTGTCTCTATAGGTTTTTTTCACAAATGCCAGTTGTAAAACCTGTCAGGAACGAGACAAAATTAGTCGTTTTGTTAAGGCCAGGGAAAATATTAGCCCTTGGGCGAAAAATCCATTTTAATTCATGCTGTAACAGTGTTTTATTATAATCTCCTCCTCTGGGATTCGTTAAAGGGTGCTCAAGAGCCAAAAATGTCACTCTGGGGGTACGGTTGCCATGCACTGAAAGGCTATGTCGGCCCAGAGGGAGATCTGGGTCTTTCTTAATAATGCTTGGGAAATGCTATATATGCCGCCAAAACTTGACTTTCATTTTACCAACATAAAAAGAGCCGCACTCGCATGTCATGAGATTTATGACACCCGATGTGTGACAGTTGACGAATTGATGGGCAACAAATTTTCCCCATTAGGGAGGACCACATACGAGTGTCCATGAATTTGCAGTACCCACATTTTCCACAAGTGAACGTTCCTGTAGCTGCCGGTTTGGATTTTTTATTTGTTCAAAATTCACATTGCACTAATTTGTCACATAAAGAAGGGGCTTTTCTATAGGTGATGAGTGGATGATCCACAACAAAGGGGGCCAGTTTGGGGTCCATTGTTAAAAGATGCCAATATTTGGTGTAAATATCTCGAACCTGTCTGTGTTGTTGGCTAAATGTAGTAATTATTCTGGTATATCCCCTATCAGACCTAGTTCTCTGTGGGAATAGGAGTTCATGTCTAGATTTGGCCTTAGTTTTGTTATATGCCTTTCTAAGGCAGGAATTAGAGTAGCCCCACTCCCGTAGCCTAGTTCTTAGTACCTTTGCTTCTCTTTCAAACAGAGATTCATTAGTGCAATTACATCTAGCCCGGATGTATTGTCCATAAGGAATGGATCTCTTTATAGATGTGGGATGAAAACTAGAGGCTTCTAAAATGGTGTTGCCAGCTGTTACTTTTCGAAAGAGGTCTAAAAACGTAATTTCTGTAGGGTGGACATTCATAGTGAACCTCATATTAAAGGAATTGTGCGTATTTAAATAATCAAGGAACTGGCTCATAGTGGAGGATGGGCCATCCCACAGAATGAGGATGCCGTTGATGTACGGACACCACGCAATAGCATGGCATGTGTACACCGACGCATCCTCACTCAGAAAGAGTAGTCTCTCCCACTCCCCCAAGTACAGGTTCGCATAGGAGGGCACACAACATGTGCCCATAGCGACCCTCTGCACCTGGAGGTAGTGGGAGCCACAGAAACAAAAGTAGTTGTGTTTCAAAATAAATTCTAGGGCCTCCAAAATGAAGGCCATTAGGGTCCCTTCAAGATGGCCGCTCCTCTGCAAGACACTCCTGATCACCTCCATGCCCCGAGCGTGAGGTATGGAGCTATATAAAGCCTCCACGTTGATGTCCATGAGTAAAGTGGACTCATCTGACATGGAGGCTCTCCATTGTCTGCAGGAGGTGGATAGCCTCCTTCATGAAGGACGGTAATTCCTCCACAAGAGGTTGAAGGAACTATCCACAAGCCTACTGAGATTTTCAGTAAGGCTATCATTTCCTGAGACGATGGGCCTACCAGGAGGATTGGAAGTATTTTTGTGCACCTTGGGAAGCACGTAAAATGTGGCCTCCCTAGGGTACGCCGTTCTAATAAATTCCCAGGTTGCTTTAGTAATTATTTTAGTATGGTAAGCTTTGTCCACTAATGTGTAGAATTCTTTTTCATATTTATCAATGATAGATTTCTGAATGGGACGGTACCATTCGGGATTATCTAAGATATTTCTGCACATCTGGACATATTGGTCATTATCTTGTATGACCACATTGCCTCTCTTATCTGGGGGTTTGATTGCGATTCGATCATTCTCTTGGAGAGACCGAAGGGCTCTAAATTCTTTCGATGATACATTTCTCTGGCATTTGTCTATCACTTAATTCTTGGATTTCTTTGGACACTAATTTAAGAAAAGTAGCTGCATTGGGGTTTGAACTGGGGGGCTGGGTAGATCATGGATTTCTTCCTAAGGGAGTTCCTAGGATCTGGTTGCCTCATGGAAGGGGTGGGAGACTCTTCTTCACCTAAGGGTATAGCACTGATGTCAACACCAGTGCTATCAATATGTTCACTCTCCACAAGCAATTTCGCAAGTGTCTCAATCGCATCCAATTCCTGTGTGGTCTAATTGGAGTTGGTACGCTCATGTTGTTTTGAATATCGACTTTTAACTAGGAGATTATGGACAAAAAGATCTTTTTTGGGCCATCCCACAGAATGAGGATGGATGCGTTTTGAGACACTTGCGGAATTGCTTGTGGAGAGTGAAGATTTGTCACTTTCCATTCCTAGTCCTGCGATATGCTGGGGACTGTTGGAGGATTGAGGCTGGATGGAATGGGGTTTCCTTATCCCACAGCCTGGCATGCGCGGGCCCGCCTTGGTGTCCCGCCCTCCAGTGGGGCCCTGGTCGGGCACCTCCATGAGTCTGCTGGGCCGTACCTTAGCTTGCGGCCTACCTCCCTGATTGCGCTTCGGCGTGACACGCAGGAGGTGGACTCTTCGCGGCGATGCAGCGCGTGATGTGGCCCCACCCCCCGTGGGCGCACTGTGTCCGCAACAGCTGCGCCATGGCCGGACTCATGTCCCAAGCTTATAGCTGTATCCACTCGCAATTAGGCGGGTGGATACTTAGCTGGATGGTGAGTGGAGTGGACCCTAATCCGCCATTTTGGTGGACATTTTTTGGTCCACAGAGGGACGAACATGCATCTCCCCCACGTCTCGCAGGAAAGGTAACGCTGGCACTCCTAATACTCTTCGTACTTCTGATATTGGTTTGACTACTTTTAACTACTTTTGGATATGCTACCACTCCCTGGCTCTAAATTTGAGCGTGAGTGCCCTAAATTCAGGTTAATTTTCCAGATGTATGTATAAGTTCATATGACGTTTATCTGACCGGGGTATTATTATAGACATCCCTATTGATGGAATTCCTTGTTTGATTTTTTATATACAGATTTACTAGTCACCCCCATATCTTTTGCTGTACTGGGAGGCTTCCAAGCAGGAGCTAACGTGCCTCCAGGCTTGAAGGATCCTCATCTGTGGGACAACCATTTTGGTAGCTCTGTTCCTTTTCTTGAGCTTTCTTCCATACCCCAAGTTGGTATAAGCTTTTTTGATCCTTTGTAGCCAGGCGTACCATAGATCATCTACCCTCCATACCTGCTACAGTTTGGTGCCAGCATCGCCGCAATCCAACATGGCTAAACGGTCGCAGGGCCTACACTTCCAGTCGGACACACCGGGCCACGATGTCGGCCTTCCATCCCGCTCTGCTAAAGAGGCTGCACAAAGGCTGTTCTCCAAGGGCCTTAGGAACACACCTATGCCTCCACTCACGGACATGGAGGAGCCCGATTCAGCTAAGGACTGGGGAGACCTGGATGATACTCCACGTGCCTTTGCAGCAACTGCGACCTACACAACTGTGAGTACCCACACCACATGTTCTCAGGCTTCCAACATGGCGGCGGCTGGGATTCATGCTGACACTGATACTGAGCCTAGGCTTAGAGATATCCTAACTGCAGTAATAACATGTAGCACCTCAATAGCTGACCTTACTGGGGAGGTGAAGGGTATGAAGATGGAGATAGCCCTGGTGAGACAGGACATGCAGAAGCTGAGGGAGCGCATGGCTGCAGTGGAGGACAGAGTGAGCACACTGGAAGATGAATGACAGCCTTTACAAAGAGATGTGAAATATTTTCACTCCATTGCATCTGCCTCAACTGCGAGCCTGGAGGATATGGAGAACCGCCTCCATCACACCAATGTGCGCGCGGTGGGCATCCCAGAGAGAGCGGAGGATAAAAACCCTGTTGAGTTTATAGAGGCATGGCTGACAGGCACATTTGGAAGAGATGCTTTCTCCAATATGTTTGCTGTGGAAAGGGCGCACAGGGTCCCAGCAAGGCCTCCACCTCAAGGTGCCCCACCTAGACCCTTCCTATTCTGGCTTCTTAATTACAGAGATAGAGGTGCCATTCTAGCACAGGCCAGGAAAACTGAGTAGCTCAGTGGACAATGCTAAAGTTTCATTGCTCCTTGATTTCTCGGCTGAGATACAGAGGCAGAGAGCAAAATTTTTGGATATCAAAAAGAGGCTACGTGCATTTGATGTGAAGTATTTCATGCTGTACCCTGAAAATTTTAAAGTAAAAGCTAATGGAACATCACACTTTTTTGAAAATCCTACTGCAGCAACGAACTGGCTGGACAGAGAGGAGCGCAGCTTGGCACTCAGACCGCATTGATGCAAGAGAAGAAATTTCCTTTCTATTTTTTTTGCTATAGTTCTTCAACTCAGTTTATATTTTAATAAGCGGCGGAGTGGACTTTGAAAGTGCTACTAAACCTTAGCAAACCCTACCATCGGAAAAAATTTTGGCTTCTGCAAGGTACATGTGTCACTACCCTATGCACTTTCCTGGATAAATGAAAAGCATTTGGCACATCTGCCTATCAGGCCACTCTGGAACCCTTATAAGTTAGTCATGAGAGGACTTTGCCCCCCCGTTCCCCAATGGGCACGCTCTAATCAGTTGGGTCCTGTTGACCCTGGTTATCGGGTACTGTTCTGTTATTCGTAACTGTGCACACACATGCTTCCCTTCCCCCTTTCTTATCTTACAAGTGGATTTAAAATATGTTCTTCCTAGACTGAATGTTCCGGACTTCACCACTAGATGGTGCTCTGACCACACATTGATATTACTGGAGGAATTGGTATTATGTTCAATTGCTTTTCATGCAAGATGGTTGTCTGTCTTGTATACATTGCCGCGGCTTAAGCATAGAGTCATGTGGATGTCCTCGAGCACTCACAAACCATTCAACAAAATGCTAAAATGGCTGTAGCTACCGCTAGAGGTTTGCTCCTCCTCTCTTGGAACATAAGGGGGATGAGTAATCCCAATAAGCGAGGGGCCATCTTTCACTACTTTACTAATAAAAAAACACATGTGGTGTGCCTCCAGGAGACACCCGGACACTGTACACCTACGATCCCGTAAATTTCCCACGAAAATTCATGCCACTCACTCCTCCTATTCCAGGGGAGTTAGTGTGCTAATATCTCATGATGTACCATATGTTTGCTTTGAGCAGTGGGTGGACAGAGAAGGGCGCTACATTTTTTTATTCTGTAAATTGAAAGGTTTTGTATGTATTGTGGCAGCTATGTATATCTCACCGCCCTTTTCCTCAGACCCGCTAAAGAAACTAGTTCAATTTATGGCATTGCACCCTGGGATACTGTACTGGCTATGGGGGATTTTAATAATGTTCTGGATCCCCAGCTAGACAGATTGATGACTCGACGGAGTAATATTTCCCACACGCCTAGTAAAACCCCATTTGCTGTCTTGGCCAGTGAGTTGGGTCTGAGGGACGTGTGGCGTACCTGCAATACCAATGTTAAATGTTATTCATGTTACTCAGCCACTTATGGGGCGCTATCGCGAATTGATATGGGACTGGGAAATCAGGCCCTAATCTGATGCTATCAGATCACTCGCCCTTCTGGGTATGCCTGGATATTGCAGACAAGCCCCTGCGCCCATTGTGGTGAGTGAACCCATTTTGGTTGACACTCTTCCCAGTCCCAGATACAGTCTCTAAGGCTTTGGGAGACTATTTGCAATTCAACAAACACTCCTCCAGCAGGGCCATTGTCTGAGACTCCCTGAAAGCCTACCTTAGGGGTCTCATCATAAGGGAAATTATAGGTATTAAGCAGAGATCACGTAAATGGGAAGACACAGTACGCTCCGATTTACAGACTAGAGAGGCAGCATATGTTACTAACCCTACCCCGGTCAATTATGGACAGAAGCCCAATCCCTTTACAATACGGTGGTAATGTCGGTGGCAGATAAGAGAAGGTATTTCCTTCAGCAAAATTACTTTGAAGAGGGAGAGAATACAGGACACCTCTTGGCCATGGCAGCAAAAGCACAACAGGAAGATAGCAATATCACTGTCATTAAGTCGCCGAGCGGAACAATCTGCACTACTAGGGAGGATATATTGGGTACATTCCAACACTTTTATACAGATTTGCATGCCTCTAGGTCAGATGTGCCTCCGGGTGCACTGACGGACCTACTACGGGACTACGCGCTCCCCCAGTTATCGGAGGGGGAACGTAAAGCCTTGGACTCCCCTTTCACACTGGAGGGGCTGAGTGAAGCCTTAGCTAAGACCCCTAGGCATAAATCACCACACCAGGTTCTGATGGCCTTCCTGCAGATGTTTACCTTAAATATGGGAATGTTCTCCTCCCACCACTGCTTCAGGCACTTCAAGAGGCAGCTGACACAGGCAAATTGCCCGATTCCATGCAGGAAGCCCTAATAGTGGTGTTCCCCAAGCCAGGAAAAGACAAACTCATCCCAGACTCCTATCAACCCATATCTCTGTTGAATACAGATGTTAAACTCCTTGCCCGAGTACTGGCCAATAGATTATCTAAATTTATTGGTCTCTGTGAATAAGTTTGCCAATCAGGTTTCATCCCTGCCTGGTCCACAGCAGACAATATACGAAGTTTATTTTTAAATCTGCAGATTCCTGTGGATAATCCTGGAGGTAGGGCCATCTTATCCTTAGACGCAGCAAAAGCATTTGATAGTGTTGAATGGCCCTACCTCCTGATATCCTGTCTAGGTTTGGCATGGGGACAGGTATATTAATTGGATTAGAGTCCTTTACTCAGCTCCAAGCGCTAGATGAAGAATAAATAATGCCCTTTCCTCCTCTTTTTCCTTATATAGAGGCACTCGGCAGGGGTGTCCGCTGTCGCCTTTGCTGTTTGCGATGGCAGTGGAGCCTCTGGCAATGCTCATTCGTAATCACCCATCTATAGTTGGATTCCACAGAGGCCCCATGGAAGATAAGGTGTCCCTTTATGAGGATGACGCACTACTATATCTGGGTGACACGGGGGATTCGTTAACCACAGTCATGAAACTCATTTCAGACTTCTGCAGTATCTCAGGATTTGCCATCAACTGGTCCAAATCGGTGCGTATGCCTCTAGACCCACTTGTCACACCTCTCCCAGACAGGGCAGCACAAATTGCCATAGTGGACTCCTTTAAGTACCTGGGGGTTATGGTGTCTACAGATCTGTCACTTAACTTAGCTCCCCTATTAAATAAACAAAAACTCAAAGGTAATAGTTGGTGCAAACTGCCGCTATCGGTGATAGGTTGTGTAAACCTTATAAAGAAGGTATGGGCCCCGCAGTTATTATATATTTTTCTTAATACACCCATTTGGATTTTGAACAAATGGTTTAAATGTATAGATTCCCAATTTCGGGATCTTATATGTAGAAGGGGGCAGGCCCGTATAAGTCTAAATACCCTCCAATATGGCAAGGATCAGGGTGGTCTGGCAGTCCCTCACCCCAAGATGTATTTCCTGGCCTCCCAGCTGCAACAGTTTGTGGGCCGGGTTGCTGAGGATAACTTGGATCCAGCTGCTCGGTTGGTGTCCTGGACTATTCCAGAGCTCCTGGCCATATCACTCTTGGAAATGGATCTCCTGGGCATACCTCACTCTTCACCTACAGGGGACTTGCTTAAAACAGTGTGGAAAACAACTAAACAGGCACTGTCTATTTCTGGTATGATGCAGTTTACTCCACTATGGCACAATCCCAATTTCACACAAGTTAATAAGCTACAGGGGTTCTCCTTATGGAAGAAACAGGGGATAGGGTTCCTCCATCAACTGTACTCCAATGGCACCTTAAAAACTTTTGAACAGTTGCGTAATGAATTCTTGCTCACTAATGGCCAATTTTATCAATACCTCCAGCTTTGGCATGCCTTGCAAGCCCAAGCGCAAGTGACACCCCTCTCTATATCCTCCTCCCCCACGATACAAAATATGATACGGCCACTTCCCATAAGTGTCTAATTTCCCACATGTACTCTGTCCTTATGTCAATCATCCAAAATCCCTCCTTACTTAAATGCAGGTCTTCATTGGTCACAGACATAGGAGAGATAGACAATCCCTCCCAGTAGTCTGTTTCTGCCTCCCAAAAACTTTCTCAACTCTTTATCCTTCACAGGTCATATCGTACTCCGGCCAAACTGTTTGCTTGGGGCAGAAGAGACACTCCTCTCTGCCCAAAGTGTGTAGCTCACACAGTTGACTTTATACATATGACCTGGAGATGTCCCAAACTGGCAAGATACTGGACTGAGGTCATTCAAGCCATTACTGAAGTAGCTCAACTTCCTATCCCCTTTACCCCACTGGTGTGCCTGTTGGGAGCTATAGATGAGGAGATGTTCCTTAGAGGTATATACTACATGATCACAAGACTGCTATATCTAGCCAGGAAGTTGATAGCAAGATTATGGATATTACATTCCTCGTCTACTAAAGCCCAATGGATACATTGCATCAACAACACCCTCCTTAGAGAACAGCTGGCTTACCGTCATCGCAATGCATCTCAAAAGTTTAATCTTATATGGCAAAACTGGCTATCTAATACCTTAGTAGCCCTGGTACAACTGGTTAGAGACAGATTGCTGCTGATGTAAGTCTAACAGGAAGTCTTGAGCATGAACTCCTAGGTTTAGGGCAGGGGTAGGCAACCAGTAGCCCTCCAACTGTTGTGGAACTACATTTCCCATGAGGCCTTGCAAGGCTGGCAGTTACAATTACTCCAGGAGGCATGATGGGACTTGTAGTTTTGCAACAGCTGGAGGGCCCCAGGTTGCCTACCCCTGGTTTAGGGCATAGTATGTTTGACACATATAAGCAAAAAGGATTTAGGTACCCTAGTAAGCCCGGTAATAAACCTAGGTAGTCTACAAGGTTTATCCACCTTATAATACTTTATAGAAATTCCAGGGAAGGGGGCAAAAGGAGGGAACAAGCACAGATTGGAAGTCATGTATTATTTTCTTTTATCTTTTCTCATTCGTTAAATGCAGCCATTCTTGAGATGTATTACAATGACTTTACCCAATTGATGCATATTACTTTGCTATTCTGAACACATCAATTGTAATGCTGTACACTCTACTATGGATACTGTAATAAGTGCATGTGCATTCTTGTTTGATGGCAATAAAATACTGTTTTGATTTAGAAAAAAAAAAAAGGATCTGAGGGAAAAGGTAGTTGAACTGTATAAAACAGGAAAGGGAAATTTTCAGCCACAACTGCCAGGAAAATTGTTCGGGATGCAGAGAAAAACCCATAAATAACTTCCGGTGAAATACAGGACTCTGAAAACATGTTTCAAGGTACACAATAAGGAGGCACTTGAAGAATGGGCTGCATGGTCGAGTCGCCAGAAGAAAGCCATTACTATGCAAATGCCATAAAGTATCCCACTTACAATACACCAAACAGCACAGAGACAAGCCTCAAACCTTCTGGCACAAAGTCATTTGGAGTGATGAGACCAAAATTGAGCTTTATGGCCACAACCATAAATGTTATATTTGGAAATGAGTGTCAGGATTGAGCTTACCTACTGGTGGTGCTGTGCTGCTCTGGGCTGGTTGCTGCAGCTCCAGTGGCCACCAGCAGGTGTCTCCCCAGAGCCAGCAAGCTGTAACAATCAGCCACGCCTGGGTTCAGCCATTAATGGCTATTTAAGACTGTTCCTCCCTTTCCCCAGTGCGTCACGATTCAGTTCGCCTTCCTGCTGCTAGAGATCCTGCTTTGCCTGTTTCTCTCCACCTTGCTTCTTGTCCCTTGCCTTGTATCCTCCTTGATTCCCCGTATACCCTGTACTACCAGAGCTAGCTGTAGTCTGCAGTGTAGGTGTTAGTGTTTTTGTTAGGTTTTGGGTTTTGTTTGCTGGGGTTGTTTATGTTCACTGTTTGCTGTGTTTGTTTGTTTATTACTGTGCACTGTAAATAAATCTCACCTTTTTTAAGTTATATACTTGTTTGGTCTCAGTTTCCTGGTGTAGCTACGTGTCTGGTCTGCCAAGCTGCTGAATCCTGACATAATCGTGACGCCCACCAACGACCAGATCTGCTACACTTGGGAACTTGGAGCCAGTTGCTTGAAATTTTTGCCTACCTCTGTCAAGATGCTAAGAGTGAAGGTTATTTGTCGTGTGGAGCTTGCAGTAGGGGACACAGATTTGTGTCATTCACTTTGGCAGGATCTCACTGAGGAGGAGCTGTTGGGAAGCATTTTGACAGCACATGCTTTAGCTGTTGAGGGCAGATTCTCCCTTAGTAATGTACAACCCCTGATCCAGGTCTGTTCTGAGTTACTATTGCAGTGCACCTCTCAGGGCCATGATGTTTTCATTCCCCCATTTACTATGTACCAGGCAGGATTTTTGGGATGGTTGCTGAAACATTGTGCAGGGTCTTTTTTCAAGCAGTATTCTGCCTATTCACAACATGTGTTGTTGGATTGCCTAGCTGCTGTGCACTCGTTAATTGAGAAAAGTGAGCAAGGGAAAGACAAACTGACTTCAACCTCTGCTACAAGCTTGGTCAGAGATCATATCACCAGTGCTAGAGGAGTCACACAAAGTCAGATCTGCTGCTCAAAATCAAGTATCCCTTCCTCTGTTACCCCTAGCAACCACTAGGGTTGCCACATCATCCCTTTAATCCAGGACACATTAATTACCCAGGTTCTGTGGCTAATTAAAGTGGTAATTTAACTCACTTGGTACCTTATCTGCATTAAATTAACCTCGGAACCTGTGTAATTCATATGTGTCCTGGATTAAAGGGATGATGTGGCAACCCTAGCAACCACAGCTGCCACTGAGTATTCCTTACTTCCTGCTACCAGTAACCACACTTCCTCTATAAGCAATCCATTGAATACTCCCCCCGCAGTACCATTACCCATAGCAACCTATCAGGCTTCTTCCTGTACTTTTGCTACTTCTCCTAATATGTTTCCCAGTACTGTTACTGCCTTTCTCTCAGCAGCACACTCTGGTCAGCACAATGCGACTACTTGCAGTTCTCCAGTAGCTAGGCCAAAAAAGCAACAACATTTTTCTCCTGCTCTTACTGTTCTGCCACTATCCATGTTGCCTGCTGATCCAGTGCCCACTGTCCATTCCTCCTCCATGCTGCTGACTGCTGTTGATGATATCCAGTCGTCCTCCATGCTGCAGACTGCTGCGGATGAAATCCATTCCTCTTCCATGCTGCTGACTGCTTCCGATGAGATCCAGTCATCCTCCATGCTGCTTACTGCTGCTGATGAGATCCAGTCGTCCTCCATGCTGCTGACTGTTACCAATGAGATCCATTCCTCCTCCATGCTGCTGACTGTTGCTGATGAGATCCAGACCTCCTCCATGCTGCTGACTGTTGCCAATGAGATCCAGACCTCCTCCATGCTGCTGACTGCTGCCGATGAGATCCATTCCTCCTCCATGCTGCTGACAGCTGCTGATGAGATCCATTCCTCCTCCATGCTGCTGACTGCTGCTGATGAGATCTAGTCCTCTCCCATGCTGCTGCCTGCCTATGGTGTCCATGCCCCCTCCATGTTGCCGCCTGCTGATGGTGTCTATGCCTCCTCCATGCGATCACCTGTTGTAAAGCCTTCCATGGGTGATCTGCAGCCTACCACCCAGCTGGACTATGCTGATTCCCGGGCTGCCGCCCCTCTGGACTATGCTGATTCCCAGGCTGCCGCCCCTCTGGACTATGCTGATTCCCAGGCTGCCGCCCCTCTGGACTATGCTGATTCCCAGGCTGCCGCCCCTCTGGACTATGCTGATTTCCAGGCTGCCGCCCCTCTGGACTATGCTGATTCCCGGGCTGTCATCCCTCTGGACTATGCCAATTCACTACTTGCTGTCAAGTTGGACTCTGTTGTCTTGGTTAAACTCCCGCCTGCTGAGGTGTCTGAGGCTTCTGCAGTTCCGCTGTCATATGGGTTTTCGGTGTGGGTTAAGATCCCTCCTGCTATCCGCTCCAAGTTATTTTTGCAGCTAGCTAATCCTGCTATGCCAAGGCCAGGAGGTCCTGATATCCACTCTGAACATGAGAACTATCTCTGCTGTTACAGCCCCAGTAGTAGAGGTCCTATGGGAAAGGGTAGAGTTCCATATGAACCTTGTCCTGACCCAGGGGTCATCCCTGCGATCTCTAGTGCATTTGGGGACCTGATTGGGGTAACCAATGCCCTGGGTATACCTGAGTGGCTAGTAAAACACAGAGCAGTCTCTAGAAACAGAGAAATAGGAGGTCCAGGTGCTATGGGACACCCTGGCATCAGGGTGCCTGCACGGACCAGGGACTCTGGCCTTAAGCATTCAGGTAGCTTTCAGTGTCCCAGCATTGGGACACAGGCTGCTTGGAAGAATAAGCCTTCGGTGTTGCGCCTCCTTAGGTATCTGACCAACAGGAAACCCAACCAGTTTTGGGACCCCGGCGGCGGGGTTTGCACTAAGTCTTCAGACACTGGCAGTGGAGTACTCAGTTGGCTTGCAGACCCTGGTGTGGGGGCCCTATGGAGCGTCCTGAGGCCGCTCCTTAAGGGGGGGACTCTGTCAAGATTGAGCTCACCTACTGGTGGCGCTGTGCTGCTCTGGGCTGGTTGCTGCAGCTCCAGTGGCCACCAGCAGGTGTCTCCCCAGAGCCAGCAAGCTGTAACAATCAGCCTGTCAGGATTGAGCTTACCTACTGGTGGCGCTGTGCTGCTCTGGGCTGGTTGCTGCAGCTCCAGTGGCCACCAGCAGGTGTCTCCCCAGAGACAGCAAGCTGTAACAATCAGCCACACCTGAGTTCAGCCATTAATGGCTATTTAAGACTGTTCCTCCCTTTCCCCAGTGTGTCACGATTCAGTTTGCCTTCCTGCTGCTAGAGATCCTGCTTTGCCTGTTTCTCTCCACCTTGCTTCTTGTCCCTTGCCTTGTATCCTCCTTGATTCCCCGTATACCCTGTACCCTTGTCCAGAGCTAGCTGTAGTCTGCATTGTAGGTGTTAGTGTTTTTGTTAGGTTTTGGGTTTTGTTTGCTGGGGTTGTTTATGTTCACTGTTTGCTGTGTTTGTTTATTACTTTGCACTGTAAATAAATCTCACCTTTTTTAACCACTTCAGCCCCGGAAGGATTTCCCACTTTAGGACCAGAGCCCTTTTTGCGATTCGGCGCTGCGTCGCTTTAACTGACAATTGCGCGGTTGTGCGACGTTGTACCCAAACGAAATTTGCGTCCTTTTTTTCCCACAAACAGAGCTTTCTTTTGGTGGTATTTGATCATCGCTGCGTCATTTCTGATTGCCGCTATAAACAAAAGAAGAGCGACAATTTTGCAAAAAAACCCACATTTCTTACTTTTTGCTAAAATACAAATCAAAAAAAAAAATACAAAAAAACATTTTTTTCACCGTATTTGTCCGATTTGTATTCTTCCTCATATTTACGATAAAAAAAATTGCAATCGGCGTTTATTGATTGGTTTGCGCAAAAGTGGCCGTGTTTACGGATGATGAGAAATCATTTTTGGGGTTTTTATTTTTTATTAGTAATGGCGGCGATCT
>BLSH010482894.1:56456-69891 GCA_018402905.1 Glandirana rugosa | reverse complement strand
ATCTTTGAACAGTTTCAGGAAGTATAAACCACTACCTGTCGTCTCAGATCTGCAGGTCACTAGTCTAACGTCGACGTCGTGTTAACGGTACGACATCTTGACTTTCTTGAGATCTTATGTTTCAGGTATAGCAGACCTGATAACGTCGAGTGTTCAGTATCTGTACGTCCGTGTATTGGTGTACCATCTACCTCGAAATGTCTGTTAAGTCCATGAACTGGTAGTCTCCGACGCCGCCCCCCCAGCCCACCACCGCCAGGCAGACCAGGACCTCATCCCAGCAGCCATTCCAGACAGACCAAGGACAACTATAGCCAGCAGTGGCTGACACTGCAATGCTCACCTGCACACTACCATTGTGAGTAGTTTTAATCTTGTTTAATAAATTTGTTTTATACACTACTGCACTTAGAGGCGCACCTTTCTTGTTCTATATTGGAGAAAGGAGACCGGTTTTTGACAGCAACAACCATCTATAAAGACTGATCAGCAGCTGAACTGTTGGTGCTCTATCTGCTCTGATGGTCAAGTACCTGAATTGTCTGTAAAGCTCCATCTACCATGTGGTTATGTGCCTGCATGTCTATGACTTGTGAGCTGCAATAGTCCAGACGATATGGACTTTGTATTCTAGAGTTCTTTCAGTTCTACAGCATGGCAATTGTGCTGCAGCTGCAATCTGATCACTGGACGTCTAGACTCTGCTGTCCATCACCAAATATGAAGGACTTTGACAAGTTTCTACTCTTAAACTCTTAGAAAGGAAAGTTTAATGTTCATATCCGCTCCTGTGCTTTCGAAAGGAAAAGTTTGGTGTTCTTCTGTTAATCCAACATATAGTTTTTTTGTTTTTTTTTTTATATTTTTCAGCCCTACATAGCCAAATGAGATTTTCTGAGTAGGTAAATCAGACAAGGAAAGTAGGTATCTACACTGTAGATTACATGCATTTTAGATGTCCCATTTTTCATTTAAGGCAAACCGGGGGGTGGGTTAATAATTCTTTTTACTTACAATTATCAGGTGCTTTCCTTCCAATGCTAATATGCTTTATGTAGAGTTGGAGACATTACTGTATGATATTTGTGAACCAGGGGTAGGAGCAATGGAGAAATTGTATATTTTATGTTTCCTTATTAATAATGTGGCTCACTAATGCATTTAAAGCTCCCATATCCTGGTCAAGGAGCCATATAAGATCATATGTATTGTTATGGCTTACTGATGTAAAGCTTGAGGAATGCAGAGTGACCAAGCCCACTATCCCCCTTAAAAGGTGATATCACTGCCCAAACAACTTTGGTCATTTATTCACATATTAACCTGTATCTACCACAGCTCAAACTGGAATAGGCTAGTCTCACATCAAAGCTGCCTCCATGAGGCATGCGCCTGTGGTCACCTGTGCCATGTTGCATAACAGCAAACAGGACCCCTGGCGGAAAACAGCATCTTTAGTTAAGTATTTTTGATATTTTCTTTATCACTATCTGTATTTGTCATTACTGTTAATAAATGTTATACTTTTTAAGTATTTTTGTGATCTGTCTTTGCACATATTGAATAAAAACCCTAAAAGAACTTAAACTATCACATGACTGTGATAAAACAAGGCAGGAATTGGAGATTTCTGCTGCGGCTCTCAGCATATAGTGGTGGCCACTGGCCCTGTGCACTATAATGTCATTTAAAATAAGTAAAAGGGCAGCACAAAAAGAAATTCCATCAGATAGGAAGAATATCAACAGAGTCCAGACATCAGCAACACAGATCCTCCATGTGTGGAAAAGAAGCCCAGAAGCACAGGAACACAGAAATCTGTGACAATCCCTCCAACTCTGTGATGCTTGTGCGCTCCTTATCATATGGACCCCTGAACTAACAGGTAGTCAAAAGCCCGTGTCCCCTTTAAGAGTGAAACTGGCCAGGTAGGTTAAGGGTTAAGAACCCATAGGATCGGAATCAACAGATGTTTACACAATTTTTCCTGTCATCTTTAGTGCTGCTATATATATCCCATGTTTGGTTATATATGATCTCTTATATTAATACAATATTAACAGCAGCTGCAATTGTTTATCCCCTTCCCTATTGAGGGGTTGTCAGTTTTTGTAGATTGTTGTCACGTCCCTGGCGGGGGAGTCTGTCTTATGCAGGGAGCAACCACTCTTACAGCCCTGATTCACGAACCCCTGGTAGAGTAGACAGGGAGTTCGGGAGTGCAGGGGGGCACAAGGGCTGGATTGATCCACTGGTGATGATGTGGGGTGAGATATCCAATGAGGTCTCGTGCACGGGGAAGTCAGTGGTACAGACTGGGTCGGCAACTGGCAGGCAAATACAGTACAGAAGGAGCAGGCTCAGGGGTAGTCAGAAACAGGCAAGGTCGGCAGCAGGCTGGCAGCAGAGGTACAAGGGGTGATCCAAAAGAGTGGTCGTGGCAAGCAGAGGTTGGTGCAGGCAGCAAACAAGCAGGGTCAGGGTAGCCGGGTCTCAGGAATACAGGAATCAAGAGGAGCAAGCTCACATTGTAGAATGAACAACACTTGCACCTTAGTGTTGTCCATTTAAATAGATGGTCTCTGGGTGGTGACAACGCGCACCTGCGTGCACGTGTGCTCCCGTGCACGGGAATCGCCAGAGCGGCTTGATCGTGCTGCGGAGCAGGGAGCGTTCCCTGACAGATGCCCATTTCTGGGCATTTCTTTCAGAATGGTTCCTCCAAAAGGTGTTAATCAACTGCTCTGCATGCACATTTTCTTCCGGCTCCCAAGAGTTCTCCTTAGGCCAGTAACCTTTCCACTTGACTAGGTACTGTAAAGAGCCACCCCTCCTGTATGCCAAGATAGCTTCAATTTCAAACTCCTCTTCTCCATCTACTAGAACTGGTTCTGGTGGAGGAGTTGACCGTCCCGGGAAGGGATCAGCGGCCACAGGTTTCAGCAGGGAGACATGAAACACTGGGTGAATCCGGGTGAATCTGTAAAGTAGTGGGCAGATCGAGTTCATATGTCGCCTGGTTGATCTTTCTTTTCACAGAGAATGGACCAATGAATCGAGGTCCCAGCTTCCTTGAAGGGCAAGTCAATCTTAAGTTTTTTGTAGTGAGTCGGACCCGGTCACCTGGTTGGAGAATTAATTTCCCACGTCTCCCTGTCATACACATCCTTATTGTATTCCTGGGTCTTAGATAAGGTTTCCTGTAGCAGCCTCTGATTTTTCTCTAGAAATTTTGTGGTTTCCAGGACAGCTGGCACAGAGCTTTCGGGGGGTTAAGCCAGGTAGAAATGTAGGATGGAACCAGTAGTTTGCCCAGAATGGGGAATGTTTAGTAGCAGAATGAACGGTATTATTATACGCAAATTCTGTCAGAGGTAGTAGCGTGACCCAGTCAGTCTGTGAGAAGGAAGAGAAACAACGGAGATATTGCTTCAAGGTCTGATTCGCGGTTTGACCATTTGTTTGAGGGTGGTAGGCAGTTGAGAGAGCCCACTCGATATCCAAAGAAGAGCAGAGTGCCTTCCAGAACCGGGAGGTGAATTGGACTCCCCGGTCCGAGACTATGCTGGTGGGTACCCCTTGAAGGCAGACTATCTCCTAAATAAAGACCTCTGCAGTTTCGGCAGTGGTGGGGGTGCCCTTCATAGGGAGGAAGTGTGCCATCTTTGTCAGGCAATCCACAACAACAAAGATCGCATTAAACCCTTCTGCTGTTGGTAACTCCACAATAAAATCCATTGAAATTCTGGACCAGGGCCTTTCAGGTACTGGCAGTGGATTTAGTAAGCCCCAGGCTGTGGCCTTACAAGTCTTATTCCAAGCAAATATAGTACAGGAATTGACATATCTCTGGTAGTCTTCGCCCACTGACAGCCACCAGAAGGAGCGTAGAATTAATTCAGCAGTTTTACAGGCGCCAAAATGTCCAACCAGTTTATGGTCATGACAGAGCTGAAGCACTGCTAAGCGCTGTTTTTGGGGAATGAAAAGCTGATTGCCGTGCCACCACAGCCCATCGGTTGTCACTAGTCCGAGATCAGGTGGGTCAGAGGAGTTTGCGATGGTTCACCTGTTTGTGATAACAGGTCCTCTTGGGACAGAAGAAAGTTTCTTGGAAGAAGGAAGGTATCCGGGGATGCAGGAAATCCAGACTCATCACAGAACTCACAGAACATCCGTGATAAAGCATCAGGTTTCACATTTTTTGACCCAGACCTGTAGGTGATATGGAAGAGGAATCTGGAAAAGAAGAGTGCCCAGCGGGCCTGTCGGGATTTCAGTCTTTTAGCTGTTCTTTTTTTGTGATCCATGTATATCAAGATGGGGTGCAATGCCCCTTCCAACAGATATCGCCATTCCTCCAGAACCGACTTGATGGCCAGCAGTTCTCTATCTCCAACATCATAGTTACTTTCAGAAGAAGAAAGTTTGCGAGAAAAGAAGGCTATAGGATGGAGTAGAGCTTTGGGATAACACAGCTCCAACAGCGGTCTCAGAAGCGTCTACCTCGAGGACATAGGGCAGAGTAAGATCTGGGTGCTTTAGAACTGGCGCTGAGGGGAAAAGCTTCTTCAGAGTCTGGAAGGCCATTTAGCCCTCTGTGGTCCATTGAAACCGGGAATTCTGCTTAGTGAGTTGAGTGATAGGTGAAATAATAGCAGAGAATCCCTTTATGAACTTCCGATAGAAGTTGGAGAACCCCACGAATCGTTGGACTCCTTTTTTATCTACTGGCGTTGGCCAATCCAAGATAGCAGAAACTTTCTGTTGGTCCATGGTAATGCCAGTGATCAATATGAACAACCCCAGAGACTGAATACTGGAATGCTCGAAAGCGTACTTCTCTGCCTTGGCGTACAGTCCATGCTGCCGCAGCCGGCTTAATACCTTGTGGACATGCCCTCGGTGTTCCTCCAGGGAAGAGGAGAAGATCAATATATCATCAAGATATATAATGAGAAACAAGTCCAAGTAATCTCGAAACACATAATTGACGAGGTGCTGAAACGTTGATGGGGTGTTACAGAGCCCAAAGGCCATAACTAAGTATTTCAAAATGTCAGAAACGGGTTCGGAAGGTGGTCTTCCACTCATCGCCTTCCCGAATACGGATGAGATTGTATGCCCCACGGAGATCCAACTTGGTAAAGACTGTGGCAGAACCCAGTCTCTGAAACAGTTCTGGAACCAATGGCAAAGGGTAGTGGTTCTTGACCGCTATCTTATTCAGCTCACGATAATCTATGCAGGGCCTCAGAGTATGATCCTTTTTTTCAACAAAAAAAGATTCCAGCACCTGCGGGGGACGTGGAAGGCTGGATAAACCCCTTTTCAAGGTTATCGTCCAGATAGGCTTTGAGGGCCGATAATTCCAGTTCAGACAGGGGGTAAATCCGACCAAACGGTACCTCTGCTCAGCTGTCCATTGCCTACCCTGACAGAGTGATCTTCCTCCACTCAGGTCCCTACTCGGTAGGCAAGATCAAGAGGCTTATGTGAGGTGGGCGGCAGCAGCAATGGTAAGGAAAGGCAGCTGACAGGGAGCAGAGGGAACCAGACTACATAGTGGATGGAACACATACAGTATAAGCTGTGGATTTAGTAAGTTTCCTAAAGTGGATGTAAACCCAATTCATGAAATTTGAGCTGGGCATATCTGTCTGTAGGGTTTTGTTATCTCTCTTCAAAGAGCTATGTCCGGTAGCAGTCTCTTCCTCAGTTGCCCTGTTATCAGCCTGATAAGTTCTCACTCGTTCTGTTAGTTGGGACAGAGAATTCAGATAATATAGAGATGAAGGAGGTTGCTAAAAATAGATTAGCACTCTGCCACGGCTCTGCATGTGTGGGGAGGAGGTCTGTGACTTTCCTCCAATCAGCTTTCTCATAGTCTCTCACAGTCTCTCACAGCTTCTAGCTATCAACTCCTCCTAGATAGGAATGAGGAAGTGGAAAATATAACAGAATGTGCATTTTCTAAACAGTATATCAAAATGAAGACAGAAGATATACATGTAAGACTTGTATAGGGAGGTTTGTGTCATCTCTGTGTATTATCTGAGGCTGTTCACTTCACTAGGTATATGTAGGGTTTACATCCACTTTAAGTAAATGAATTACCTTTTTTTTTTAGCCCACAGTTTTTTAACTGTACTGAAGCATTGTGGCAAGGAGAAGGGGCCCTATGTAAATAAGCATACCTTGCTTGTAATATAGGACCTGCTTTAATTAGTTTTGCTGTAGGTGTCTAAATCAAAATGTATTGAAGTCAATGCATCTTGTGGCAGTAACGCAACTAGCATTTTCAAATGCAATGATCAGCAATGGCTGATTAAATATTTCTGTCATCACTGAATGTAAGAGACCCTGTCATGTAACAAAATACCTGTGTGATAAGGTTCTGATGGCAGTAGCAATTTCCATATGTAAAAGAGCCATGCATATTGTGAGCCTACAAATCTGCATCTTCTGCCAGTTATACTGTCTTTGTTGCATGCTCTGTACACAGATCAGCGATCTGGCTATTTTGCCTCACTGCAAAGCAGAGCGAAACAACAGCCTGATCTGTTAGTAAAAGCAACACATATTACATATAAGGCAGGGTCTGGGGAGTGGCCAGGGGTTGAAGGGGCCCCCCATTAGGTAGGCCCCATGATTTCTATCAGCAGCCCTGGACACACCAGCTGAAGCACTGCATGGCACCTATTAGCCTGAATCATTGAATAGCCCCTTGAATGCTTAGGGGGTACTTGTGGTTCATACGACAGTTCAGCAGAGGAGGACATAGAGGAGGAGGGGTTAGAGCTGACAAATCTTGCATCATCACCAGTAGCTGTATGGAGATGTGGGGGCACAACAAGCTGCAATATACTGTCCCTGACCATGCTTGCTGGACCACATGTCAGCAGTATGGTGGACTTTGCGGCTGACTGCCTTGCCCAACAATGCCACAACATTGCCTTCCATGTGATGGTGCAGAGCTGGAACAGCCTTACGTGAAAATAATGACTGGGAACCTGCCATTGTGGTACAGCACATCCTGCAAATTCACGGAATGGGGCAGAATCCACCAGACGGAAAGGCAGAAGTTGTAGAGCCAGCAGCTTTAAAAAAGCTTGCATTTCGATTCTGGGCATGTGGGTGGCAGTGACTGTATTTGTTTCCTCCAGCAGATGGGGCAGAGAAAATTGCCAGCTATATTCTACAGCTGGCGGTATGCTGCTGGCAGATGTGCTGCAAGGACCTGGGACACCCTGCACTATACCATCATCCCTGTCAGTAAAGGCTGCTGAGAGGTCTTTAGGTATAGTGGGGGCAGACTGAGGTGAGTAAGGAGGAGCAACAGATTTGCGCCCCTTTTGTGGGGTTTTCAGGTTCTCTTGCCAACAGGCTAAGTGGTGGGAGGTTAAATGCCTTGTCAAGCATGTGATACCCAAATGGCTGGTGTTTTTGCCACACTTGATGTGCTTGAGACAAAGTTTACCAATTGCAAGAATGCGATTGGCTGCACATGTGCTAAAAAAAGGCCCAGACAGCTGAGCTGTGGGAAGTGGGCCGTGAGATAACCGCTCCACAATGTGATGGAATAGGATGGCTGCAATTTATGTACCAGTGTTCTCTTCTCTCTGTAGGCTCATGTTCCTGCCTTCCTCAATTTCAGAACCAACATCTGAATCAAGTAATGGATGTGCTTTGTCAAGGAGAAAGTGGCTAACACTGTGTTCAAATAACTCAGCTGACTCCTCCATGCTTGATGATTGGGCTATGACAGGAATAGCTTTGGATAAGGAGGCAGGTTTAGCCACTCTGGCAGCTGCAGTGGACTGTGCACAAGTCTCTGCTTGGGTGATGGAGGATATGGATGGTTTAGTAAGCCAGTCCACCACCTCCTCTGCATACTGTGGCTGGATAGCATGGGCAACATCACTAAACAGAGGAAATGATGCCCTGCCTAAGGACTGACCATATCCACCTTTGCCTGTGGACACATACGCTGCTGGCCCCCTCACAGTGCCATGGGAACGTCTGCCTCTCCTTGTTTTCCTCCCAGACATGATGGGGGGTGCTTATTAACAAAATGTAATAAAGATGTGGAAATGTGTACGTGGATGCACTTTAATCAATGGAAAGTGGTGTTTGGTGCACTTTAACTTGAGTACTCAGTAACTACACAAACACACTCCACTGATACACTATAATATACTGCACAGAAATATACTGCATTAGACATGCACTAACATACTGAAATATATGGCGTTAAACTTGCAGTAATGCATTGAAATATACAGTGTTAAACTTGCAGTAACACACTGAAATATACTGCGCTAAACGTGCACTAACGCACAGAAATATGCTGCGTTAAATGGCACATAACGCACTGAACGATACGGCATTAAACGGAAGGTAACGCACTGAAATATACAGCGTGAACCTTACAGTAATGCACTGAAATATATGGCGTTAATCTTGCAGTAACGCCCTGAAATATACAGCGTTAAATGGAAGGTAACACACTGAAATATACTGAGATAAACGTGCACTAACGCACAGAAATCTACTGTGTTAAATGGCACGTAACACACTGAAATATACAGTGTTAAACTTACAGTAACACACTGAAATGTACTGCTTTTAACGTGCACTAATGCACTGAAATATATGGCATTAAACTTGCAGTAATGCAATGAAATATACAGCGTTAAACTTGCAGTAACACGCTGAAATAAACGGTTAAAATGTTAAACGGCATGTAACTGTCAGGAATAGTCCCTCCAGCTGGTGGCGACGTGGCTCAGGGATCCATTGGCTGCAGTTCCGGTGTCCACCAGCAGGTGTCAGTAAAAGGCTCACCTGTTAATGACACTGTGGCTCCTGGATCCATGGGCTGCAGTTCCAGTGGCCACCAGTGGGTGACTCCCAGCAATCAGAGGCTCATGAGTCACCACCTGATGCTCGTTACAGGAAGGACATATAAACCTTGTCTGCCATATGCTGGGTGCCTTGGCGTTTGTCTCCATGTGGCTCTGTATCCTGTACCTGAAGCCCTGAACCTGCTCCTGGACCCCTGTCTGCAGCCTGATCCTACCCCCAGCATCTGCTCCTTGTTCCTGTCTTGTCCTGCTCCCTGCTCCCTCTGACTGATCTCCCATGCATGACCCTGGCCTGGCTTTGTTTACGGTTTGAACATTTCCCTTTACCTATTTAGTTTTCACTATTTCTGTTATTTGGTTGGTTACACTGTTTGTTATATTAGATGTGCATTTAGATCACCATTCACTTATCTTTTTAATAAATCACCTTATTCACTTACGCTTGTGTCTGGCATTCTCTGTTGCAGTTCACACATTTCTGGTCACACCAGTTACTGACATAACGCCAAGGCCAGTCCTGACCAGAAGTGACTGCACAGAGAAGCCATTTTGGTTTTGGTAGCAACATGCATCCAGAGGAGGTTGTTTATTTTTCTCTGCCGGTGATAGAGGATCATGATTATTGCTGCCAAATGCTGAAGGAGTGGACTAGGGACCAGCTTTTGGAATGTCCTAGATCAGTGGTTCTCAACTCCGGTCCTCGGGACCCACCAACAGGCCAGATTTTAAGTATTACCTTGGGGAGATGCAGACTAGAACACTGCAATCACTGAGCAGCAAATTATATCACCTGTGATGTATTTCAGTTATCCTGCAAACCTGGCCTGTTGGGGGGTCCCGAGGACCGGAGTTGAGAACCACTGTCCTAGATGATCAGGGCAGTATGTTTGGTGATGTTCAGCCTTTAATTCAGGTGTGTGCAAAGTTGGCTTTGTCCAGCATTCCTAAGGGCAGTGATGATTTTTCCCCTGCTTTCAGCAAAGCTCAGGTAGGATCGCTGGTATGGTTATTCGAAGATGAGTCAGCTTATTTATTTGAGCATTATCAAGCATGCCCTCGACAGGTGTTAATGAAGTGCATTAACGCAGTGCAGACTCTTGTCAGACAGGCTGTATGTACTCCGAATTTTGTTCAACCTTTACTACAGGCATGGTCAGATATATTGTATTAAACTGCAGTCAGCTTGCACCAACCCATTCCTGCCACTAGACACCTACCTGCTCAACGTTCCTTCTCTCCTTCAACTACAGAAACTACAGCCCAATATACTTTGCTACCTACCAAATATCAGTGCCCCGTCTCCACCTGCTGCACCTACCCTGCTTTTAACCCACCAACCTCTTCTCCGCTTCCTGCAACAATTCCACAAAAATCCTCCTTATTGTCCACTCCCTCCTTACCATACTCCAGCCATACTCTTCCATCAGCCGCACCCCCTACTTACAGCTCTGCAGTCAGAACTCCAGTGGTAAAACCTAAGAAGAAACTGAAGTTTTTACCAACCCGCACTATGCAGCCTGTATCCAATACTGTCTCTACACCCACCGCTCTGTCCCAGCATGCTTCTACACCCACCGATCTGTTCCAGTCTGCTTTCACACTGACCGATCTGCTCCAGTCTGCCCCCACACCAACCAATCTACTCCAGTCTGCTCCTACACCAGCCGATCTGTTTCAGTCTGCTCCTACACCAGCCGATCTGTTCCAGTCTGCTCCTACACCAGCCGATCTGTTCCAGTCTGCTCCTACACCAGCCGATCTGTTCCAGTCTTCTCCTACACCAGCCGATCTGTTCCAGTCTGCTCCTACACCAGCCGATCTGTTCCAGTCTGCTCCTACACCAGCCGATCTGTTCCAGTCTGCTCCTACACCAGCCGATCTGTTCCAGTCTGCTCCTACACCAGCCGACCTGTTCCAGTCTGCTCCTACACCAGCCGACCTGTTCCAGTCTGCTCCTACACCAGCCGATCTGTTCCAGTATGCCTCCACTCCAGCCAATCTACTCAAGCCAACCTCCACACCAGTCAATTTACCCCTGTCTACCTCCACAATTGCCAATAGTGTTTAGCCTGCTTCTGACAGACCTGAACATGCTGTCCAGCCTGCTGATCCTGTGCCTGATCACACTGTGCCCGCTGATCCAGTGCCCGCTCATTCAGTGCCTGATGACCCGGTGACCGCTGCTCCAGTGCCTGATGACCTGGTGACCACTGATCCTGTGCCTGATGACCTGGTGCCCACTGATCCTGTGCCTGATGACCCGGTGCCCGCTGATCCTGTGCCTGGTGACCCGGTGCCCGCTGATCCAGTGCCTGATGACCCGGTGCCCACTGATCCTGTGCCTGATGGTCCGGTGTCTGCTGATCCTGTGCCTGATGATCTGGTGCCTGCTGATCCTGTGCCCGATGACCCGGTGCCCGCTGATCCAGTGCCTGATGTCCCAGTGTGCTTCTACACCCACCGATCTGTTCAAGTCTGCTTCCATGCTGACCGATCTGCTCCAGTCTGCCCCCACACCAGCCAATCTACTCCAGTCTGCCTCCACACCGGCCAATCTGTTCCAGCCTGCCTCCACACCAGCCGATCCATCCCAGTCTGCTTCCACACCAGCCAACCTGCTCAAGCCCGTCTCTACACCAGCCGATCTGTTCCAGTCTGCTCCTACACCAGCTGATCTGTTCCAGTCTGCTCCTAAACCAGCCAATCTGTTCCAGTCTGCTTCTTCACCAGCCGATCTGTTCCAGTCTGCTCCTACACCAGCCGATCTGTTCCAGTCTGCTCCTACACCAGCCGATCTGTTCCAGTCTGCTCCTACACCAGCCGATCTGTTCCAGTATGCCTCCACAATTGCCAATAGAGTTTGGCCTGCTTCTGACAGACCTGAACATGCTGTCCAGCCTACTGATCCAGTGCCTGATGACCCGGTGCCCGCTGATCCTCTGCCAAATGACTCGGTGCCCGATGATCCTGATGACCCGGTGCCCGCGGATCCTGTGCCTGATGACCCGGGGCCTGCTGATCCTGTGCCTGATGACCCGGTGCCTGCTGATCTTATGCCTGATGACCTGGCGCCCACTGATCCTGTGCCTGATGACCCAGTGCCCGCTGATCCTGTGCCCGCTAATCCAGTGCCTGACAACCTGGTGCCAGCTGATCCTGTGCCTGTGATCTGGTACTCGCTGTCCAGTCTGATGTTCCAGTGCCTGCTGTCCAGTCTGACAATCCAGTGCCTGCTGTCCAGTCTGATGATCCAGTGCCTGCTGTCCAGTCTGACGATCCAGTGCCCGCTGTCCAGTCTCATGTTCCAGTGCCTGCTGTCCAGTTTGACGATCCAGTGCCCGCTGTCCAGTCTGACGATCCAGTGCCTGCTGTCCAGTCTGATGATCCAGTGCCCGCTGTCCAGTTTGACGATCTAGTGCCCGCTGTCCAGTCTGACAATCCAGGGCCCGCTGTCCAGTCTCATGATCCAGTGCCCGCTGTCCAGTCTGATGATCCAGTGCCCGCTGTCCAGTCTGATCTCGAGCCCGATGTCCAGTCTGATGTGCCTCTGCCCGCTGCCCTGCCTGATCAATTGAATGGTTGTGTAAAGGCTGGGTGTCCACCTGTCAATGGGTTGGAGAGCTCTGAACCCTCGTGCCTTATATGGGTTGTCTGCATGGCCTAAGATTGGGTTGACAGTTGCCTCGGTAGAGTCCCTCTGGCAGTGTGTTGCTCCTATTGCGCCCAAGCCTGGTGATCTAGACAGAACATTTATGACTGATGGCAGCATTTGCTTTCAGGCCCTGGTCGTGGTGGGCTTCTGGGGAGTGGTGGAGTGCGATCTGTGCCTTGCCATGGTCTGGGAGCGACTGCCACAGCTCCGGGTGTACTAGGGGACCCAGGATGGGTAACCGGTGCCTCAGAGAGGCCTAATGGGTTTTTGATACGCAGTGCAAGTCCTGGAGACCAGGCAAGCTATTCAGTCATAAAAGGACACAGCGATGTCTGTATTCCAGTACTGTCACATGACCCCAGGGCTAAATTTGAAGATTACCCATGTGACCCCAGTGTTGGGGTATCTACTGTGTTGAGGGACTCGAAGTTTAGAATGTGTTACAGCCCAGGGAATTTGGCCAGCGGGACACCCAGCCAGTCGTCTGACCGTGGCAGTGGGACTCTCAGCCAGTGGCATGATCCAGGTGGGGGGACACGTTACCTTCCGATGGATCTTGGCAGTGGGGCATCTTGCTGGAAACCCAGGGCTTCTTCAGTTCTCAAGGAACTCCTTTGGTGGACTCATGTGGCAAAGGACGTTTTCTTATGGACTAGATCCCCTACGGCTGTTTGGAGAGTCTTGAGGCCGCTCCTTAGAGGGGGGGTACTGTCAGGAATAGTCCCTCCAGCTGGTGGTGCTGATGACTCCTGGATCCATGGGCTGCAGTTCCAGTGGCCATCAGCGGGTGTCTCCCAGCAACCAGAGGCTCATGAGTCACCACCTGATGCTCAGTAAAGGAAGGACATATAAACCTTGTCTGCCATATGCTGGGTGCTTTGGCGTTTGCTCTCCTTGTGCCTCTTAAACTTGAGAC
>BLSH010482894.1:28535-56446 GCA_018402905.1 Glandirana rugosa | reverse complement strand
TGGTCCAGTAGTCCGTGTCCTAGTCGTCCATGGCCCAGTAGTCCGTGACTTACTCGCCCGTGACCTAGTCGCCCGTGGCCCAGTAGTCCGTGACAGTCTGCTCCTACACCAGCCGATCTGTTCCAGTATGCCTCCACTCCAGCTAATCTACTCAAGCCAGCCTCCACACCAGCCAATTTGCCCCAGTCTACCTCCACAATTGCCATTAGTGTTTGACCTGCTTCTGACAGACCTGAACATGCTGCCCAGCCTGCTGATCCTTTGCCGGATGACCCTGTGTCCGCTGACCCGGTGCCCACTCATTCAGTGCCTGATGACCCGGTGCCCGCTGATCCAGTGCCCGCTCATTCAGTGCCTGATGACCCGGTACCTGCTGATCCTGTGCCTGATGACCTGGTGCCCACTGATCCTGTGCCTGATGACCCGGTGCCCTCTGATCCTGTGCCTGATGACCCGGTGCCCGCTGATCCAGTGCCTGATGACCCAGTGCCCACTGATCCTGTGCCTGATGGCCCGGTGTCTGCTGATCCTGTGCCTGATGACCTGGTGCCCGCTGATCCTGTGCCTGATGACCCGGTGCCCACTGATCCTGTGCCTGATAGCCCGGTGTCTGCTAATCCTGTGCCTGATGACCTGGTGCCCGCTGATCCTGTGCCTGATGACCCGGTGCCCACTGATCCAGTGCCTGATGACCCGGTGTCTGCTGAACCAGTGCCTGATGACCCGGTGCTCACTGATTCTATGCCTGATGACCCGGTGCCCGCTGATCCTGTGCCTGATGACCCGGTGCCCGCTGATCCTGTGCCTGATAACCCGGTGCCTGCTGATCCTGTGCCTGATGACCCGGTGACCCCTGATCCTGTGCCTGATGACCCGGTGATGGCTGATCCTGTGCCTGATGACCCGGTGACTGCTGATCCTGTGCCTAATGACCCAGTGCCCTCTGATCCTGTGCCTGATGACCCGGTGCCCACTGATCCTGTGCCTGCTGTCCAGTCTGATGATCCTGTGCCCGCTGTCCAGTCCGATGACCTGGTGCCCGCTGTCCAGTCTGATGACCCAGTGTCCATTGACCAGTCTGATCATCCGGTGTCCACTACCCAGTCTGATGTTCTGGTGCCCGCTGTCCAGTCTGGTGATCCAGTGCCCGCTGTCCAGTCTGGTGATCCAGTGCCTGCTGTCCAGTCTGGCAATCCAGTGCCCGCTGTCCAGTCTGCTGATCCAGTGCCTGCTGTCCAGTCTTACGATCCGGTGCCCGCTTTCCAGTCTGATGACCCGGTGTCCATTGACCAGTCTAATGATCCGGTGCTCGCTGCCCAGTCTGATGTTCCAGTGCCAGCTGCCCAGTCTGATGTTACAGTGCCCGCCGTCCAGTCTGACAATCCAGTGCCCGCTGTCCAGTCTGACGATCCGGTGGTCGCTGTCCAGTCTGATGATCTGGAGTCCGCTGTCCAGTCTGATGTGCCTCTGCCAGCTGCCCCGCCTGATCAATTGAATGGTTGTGTAAAGGCTGAGTGTCCACTTGTTAATGGGTTGAAGAGCTCTGAACCTTCATGTGGCTTATATGGGTTGTCTGCTTGGCTTAAGATTCGGTTGACGGTTGCCTCGGTCCCTCTGGCAGTGTGTTGCTCCTATGGCGCCCGAGCCTGGTGGTCTAGACATAACATTGATGACTGATAGCTGCATTTGCCTTCATGGCCCTGGTCGTGGTAAGCTCCTAGGGAAGGACGGAGTACGATCTGTGCCTTGCCATGATCTGGGAGCGACTGTCACAGTTCCGGGTGTACTAGGGGACCCAGGTTGGGTAACCGGTGCCTTGGAGAGGCCTAATGGGTTTTTGATGCGCAGTGCAAGTCTTAGAGACCAGGCAAGCTATTCAGTCATGACAGGACACAGCGATGTCTGTATTCCAGTACTGTCACATGACCCCAGAGCTAAATTTGAAGGCAGCCCTTGTGACCCCAGTGTTGGGGTATCTACTGTGTTGAGGGACTCGAAGCTGCGAATGAGTTACATCCCAGGGAATTAGGCCAGCAGGACACATAGCCAGTCATCTGACCCCAGCAGTGGGACACTCAGCCAGTTGCATGATCCAGGTGGGGGGACACGTTACCTTCCAATGGATCTTGGCAGTGGGGCATCTTGCTGGAAGCCCAGAGCTTCTTCAGTTTTCAAGGAACTCCTTCGGTGGACTCATGTGGCAAATGGCTTTTTCTTATGGACTAGATCCCCTACGGCTGTTTGGAGCGCCCTGAGGCCGCTCCTTAGAGGGAGGGTACTGTCAGGATAGTTCCTCCAGCTGGTGGCGCTGTGGCTCAGGGATCTATGGGCTGCAGTTCCGGTGTCCACCAGCAGGTGTCAGTAAAGGGCTCACCTGTTGATGGCACTGTGGCTCCTGGATCCATGGGTTGCGGTTCCAGTGGCCACCAGCGGGTGTCTTCCAGCAATCACAGGCTCATGAGTCACCACCTGATGCTCATTTACAGGAAGGACATATAAACCTTGTCTTCCATATGCTGGGTGCCTTGGCGTTCATCTCCATGTGCCTCTGTATCCTGTATCCTGAGTCCTGTACCTGAGGCCCTGAACCCTGAACCTGCTCCTGGACCCCTGTCTGCAGCCTGATCTTCCCCCCAGCGTTTCGCAGCATCTGCTCCCTGTTCCTGTCTTGTCCTGCTGCCTGCGACTGATCTCCCATGCATGACCCTGGCCTGGCTTCGTTTACGGTTTGGACATTTCCATTTACCTATTTAGGCAGTTTTCACTATTTCTGTTATTTGGTTGGTTACACTGTTTATTATATTAGATGTGCATTTAGATCACCATTCACTTATCTTTTTAATAAATCCCCTTATTCACTTACGCTTGTGTCTGGCATTCTCTGTTGCAGTTCACACATTTCTGGTCACACCAGTTGCTGATAGTAACACACTAAAATATATGGTGTTAAACTTGCAGTAATGCACAGAAATATACTGTGTTAAACTTGCAGTAATGCATTGAAATATATTGTGTTAAACTTGCAGTAGCACACTGAAATATATAGCGTTAAACTTGCAGTAACTCATTGAAATATACTGCGTTAAACGTGCACTAACGCACTGAAATATAAAGCATTAAACTTACAGTAACACGCTGAAATATACAACGTTAAACTTGCACTAACGCAATGAAATATACTGTGTTAAATGGTCACTAAACTCACACTGACTGAACTGTCCCTAAATTCACACTAATGTAAAGATGAATGGTGGTCACACTGCATTCACCCTGACTGAACTATCCCTAGATTCACACTAATGTAAAGATGAATGGTGGTCACACTGCATTCACCCTGACTGAACTATCCCTAGATTCACACTAATGTAAAGATAAATGTTGGTCACTACACTCACACTGACTGAACTATCCCTAGATTGACACTGAACTGATATTTTACACTGACAATAGAAACACTATAGCACACTAACTGTCTAGTAGCACTGAACAGAGCCCTGTTCTATCTCTCTCCATGCCGATATCACACTAAAAATGGCCACTATGGAAAGAATACTTTATACTAGTGTGGGGCGAAACTAAGAGCAATGAGCCATGATTGGATAGAGTCATCATGACAGCATCCACTCATGGCTCTGACAGCGCTCTGTGCCCTGATTGGGCAAAGCTTTCATTGCTTCAGCCAATCAGGGCTTTCAATGCACTGTGCGGCGGCACAGTGCATTGTGGTCATTCAGCGGACCAAACAAACAATTGAACTCCCAGATAATTCGGGTGTTCAGCCCGAACTCCTGCTCGGGCCAAAACATTCGGCCATCCCTACCTGCAGCCCAGGTACAGATGTTCCTGCAGGAGACCACAATAGGAGGGTCCAGTCAATATGCAGAGTTGAATTCTGTAGTAATGACTCTACAGGAGGATTCCTCTTTCCATGACATCTCGCGGTTCCGGCCACTCACAGCGCCGGAGCCGCATACCCGGAAGGATCCACGGAGGGAAGATGGCAGCTTCCCTCCTTGGGGACCGGGGGGACCTGCGGGACCTTCGTTCTGAGGTACGTATTTCATAATGAGCTAGTATGCGGTGCATACTAGCTCTTTATGCCTTTGCCTTGCAGATGTTTTTTTTTTTTTCTAGGGGATACAACCGCTTTAACCACTTGCTCACTGGGCACTTAAAGTTTTCAGCACTGTCACTCTTTGACAATTGCGCGGTTGTGCAACGTTGTACCCAAACAAAATTGACATCCTTTTTTTACCACAAATAGAGCTTTCTTTTGGTGGTATTTGATCACCTCTGCGGTTTTTATTTTTTGTGCTATAAACAAAAAAATGCGACAATTTTGAAAAAAGAACATTTTTTTTTACTTTTTGCTATAATACATATCCAAAAATAAAAAATAAAAAAACACATTTATTCCTCAGTTTAGGCCAACATATATTCTTCTACATATTTTTGGTTAAAAAATTGCATATTTTGATTGGGTTGCACAAAACTTATAGCACCTACAAACTATGGAAATTGGTTTATGGCGTTTTTATTATTTATTTATTTTTTTACTGGCAGTGGTGGAGATCTGCGATTTTTATCGGGACTGCGATATTGCGGCGGACATGTCTAACATTTTTGACACTTTTTTGGGACCATGACATTTATACAGCGATCAGATCTAAAAATAGACTCTGATTACTGTATAAATGTCATTGGCAGGGAAGGGGTTAACACTAAGGGGGCGATCAAGGGGTTAAATGTGTTCCCTGTGTGTGTTCTAACTGTGTGGGGGCAGGGCTGACAGGGACATAACAGATCCCGATCACAGGAATCAGTAGATCTGTCATGCCCCCCCTTCACAGAGCGGGCAGGCTCACGCAGCGTGCGGCGGCTGCGAGAGCGAGCCCTGGATCGCGGAAAGGGGAGGACGTCAATTGACGGCCTCCTGGCAATTCAGATCTGCGCTGTAGCCGTCAATCAGCTATAGCGCGGATCTGAAGGACTGACAAATTAGATGCCTATCTGGAGGTTCAATGATTGGATGATTAATGGAAAAGTAGTGTGGGGAGGCAAAGAAGTCTGGGACTACATTTGGAAAGAAGTGCACTCCTGCAATATAACAGGCATGTTGATGTATATGTACTCTAAGTTCCAGACTTTGAGAACTTGGCAGAAGATACAGTATCGCAAAAGTAACTGCAGTTGTGGCAGTTAATCCTGTCTTGATGAACTTGACCAATTGGACCCACAAATGTACAGTGTATGGAGAAGTCCAACAATGGCCATTGCAAAACTACTTCATTGAGACAAATACACGGGGTGAGAGACCTGCAGAATTTTGGCGGACTGACTTCATTGGTACCCTGCCCTGGGGAAGCAATGGTCTGAGGTATTGTTGCACTGCAGTGGACATCTATTTAGGACTTTTGCGTGTTCATTCTCCCAACTGTGCAGATCAAGCCACAACACTGCAACTGCTGCAGAAACTCATCGCTACTTAAGCTAGGCTCACATCAATGCTGTTTGCAGTTGGTCCATTTTCCCATTAGCGTTTTGTGGTGCATTTTGTGTTTTTGTACCTGTGTTTTTGATGGGTTTTACATGTGTTTTTCATAAGTTTTGTGTTTTTAATTTTTTTTGGGGTTGGCCAATATGAAACACACACAGGTTTGATGTCACAGGATGTCAGATAGCAATTTTACTTCTTGATTCCAGCCTGTAGTCAGTGCAAGCTGCATAGCTCACCACCATGGCTGCTATCCCCCTGTTTCTGGCAATTGCCACTGTGACTGCCACAGTAATGCAGGAGGAGGAGGAAGAAGAGGTGCAGCAGAGACTTGGGTCCACTATGCAGTAGAGGGACCAATTTTGGGTTATCTATAATGATCTCTGGCCATGAGGAGAAATTCTTTCGATCTACCCGGATGTCCTCAAAAAGGTGAGCAGAAGTCTTGAACCTTTTCTGTAGTTATGTATGTTTGTCGTAACCTCCCCCTTCCACCCTTCAGTATTATTTTTTTTTAAGTTTTGATGAATTGTTTTGTCTTGTGAGCAGCAAGCTGAAGCGCCAAAGCACATTCTTCCAGGAGTACATATCACCTGTGGAACGTCTAATGATCACATTATGGTCAGTGTATGCAAAACTGTTTAATAATGACACTGTAATTTGACACATCCAAAAAGTTTTATTTTTTTTTAAACATTTGCTATGAAAATCCAACAATTCTTGGATAATAACATTTTCATTCAAAAAACGTTTCTCTTTTTTTTGTTTAATAAAGAACAAAATATGGCATTTCTGCCAACAGGCAGTAGATACATTATGGCAAGATCAACAGGTAATGCTAAACATTTTTTTTTTTGTTTCAAGCATCTTTTCTATGGTCCCTATCTATGGGGATTAATAGGCCCTTTCCTCCCGGGGGGCATTATGATGGCCATGTAATGTGGCCGTGGCTCAGGAAAATGAGGAGTGGGTTCTGAGTAGCATGGAGGAGCAGTGGAAAGTGAATACATTGTTGGTGGAGCTTTCTAGGCATACTGTGGAGCCTGAAAATTGGGCTGTTGGTGGTTCACACCTGGAGTTTGGTACGCTGCATTGGAGTGCAGGAATGTTAGGTGTGTGTGATATGGGACACACTCTGCTATTTACCCATTGTAAACTCACATGTGAGAAAAGGACACCATCTAAATTAAAAACTTTATCAGAGACCTTACAAGGTCAAGATAATTATATAGTTCAGGCCCTGTGAACCCCTTTGTTAACTAACCCTTTTATCCACTTCAGAAGAGATGTTTGATATGCAGAAAATATGGCTATCTTTTCGGGAATGGACAAATTGCCCAGGATATAACCTTGTGTAACTAATGCCCCATTCAAGAGAAGATGATGACCTTCTTTTTAATTAATTTCTCTTCTAATTCATTTTTTCCCCAAGAGAGGAGGTGCTAGTGAGGGGCTTAGCTATGCTAAATTAAGGGGATGGGGGAATTGTCCAATCCTGGATGAGATACGCCTGGAGGGAGGAGAGTGGTAATATTGTTCCACCAATCAGGGTGGCCCTGTGCAAGTCAATGAGAGGTGGGCCCTTTATTAGTAGTTTAAGGTTCAAACAGAGAAGGCAGAAGGAGTCATGCATCTGATTTGGGCCCTCACACAACACCACTGGTAAATATCAGAACATCTCCTAGCACTTTAAGGTGTACCTGCTTGTCCTATTTGTTTGTTTTTTGTTTGTATTTTGGTGTGTTGAGGAATATACTCTGTATTCCTTTATATAACCTATGATTTTCTTCCTTTGTATGTACTATAGATAGATTGCTGTGTATTATTTTAGACTGTTTTACTACTTACCAATACATTTTGTTATGGTGTTAAAGCTTTCACTCCTGGTCAAAGAACTTTCATTTAACCCAAATCGTATATAAGAGATATTAAATCTCAAATATAACTTACGGGCAACACCTGCCACCATTTTGTGGAGTGTGCTTTTGGCATTCTGGTGAATAAATGGCACCTACTGCACACTCCCATCCATCTAAATATGGGGAATGGGGAATTTCCGAGCTGTCAAAGCAGTGTGAGCACTTCACAATTTTGTTTCCGAAGGACACCAACTCCCTTAACCTGAACAGTGCAGATATAACAGCAGCAGGAGTGGTGGAGTTATCAGGGATGAATTTTGTGCCTACGTTGTCTCCCAATGGTCCATGCCATGGCAACTATTTCTGTATTATCTACATTATCATTGTTCTATTTTGTGGTTCTTCTGGTTATATAATTATATATTTTCTTTTTTTGCCTGAAACTAAGGTATTAAAAAAAAATTGCGTATTTTTTTTTTTTTTAAATAAATAAAGTGAAACGAATTAAAGATAATTAGCATATCTGCACTACACCAAATCATCTGTCTCTCCTTGTTAGCAACACTTTGCATATTGTGCAGTAGGGATGGGCCGAACAACCCCCCCTTCAGTTCGCACCAGAACATGCGAACAGACAAAAAATTTGTGTGAACATTCGAACACCGTTAAAGTCTATGGGACCCGAACATGAAAAATCAAAAGTGTTCATTTTAAAGGCTAATATGGAAGTTATTGCCATAAAAAGTGTATGGGGACCCAGGTACTGCCCTAGGGGACATGTAATAATGCTTAAAGTGAAACAATAAAAATGAAATATTCCTTTAACCACTTCAATACCATGCACTTAGAACACTTCCCTACCAGACCAATTTTCAGCTTTCTGCGCTTTTGCATTTGGAATGACATTTGAGCGGTCATGCGGCGCTGTACCAAAACTAAATTTTTATCATTTTTCCCCCCACAAATAGAGCTTTCTTTTGGTGGTATTTGATCACCTCTGTCATTTAAAATCACTTTCGGCTGTAACGGCTCCCGGAAATATAGATAAAAATCACTGAACAAATTTGCGTAGGGTCCCCACCCCAAGTCCATACCAGGCCTTTCGTGTCTGGTATGGATTTTAAGGGGAACCCCGTGCCAAAATTAAAAAAAAAAACATTGACGTGGGGTCCCCCCTAAAATCCAAACCAGACCCTTATCCGAGCATGCAACCTGGCCGGCCAGGATGGGGGGTGGCGAGCTGTACCATGCTACATGCCCTCAACATGGGGAGTATGGGTGCTTTTGGGCAGGGGGGCTTTGAGCCCCCCTCCCCAAAGCACCTTATCTCCATGTTGATGGGGACAAGAGCCTCTTCCCCACAACCCTGGGCTGTGGTTGTGGGCGTCTGTGGGTGGGGGGCTTATCGGAGTCTGGAAGACCCCTTTAATAAAGGGACCCCCAGATCCCGCCCCCCCCATGTGAATTAGTATCGGGTACATTGTACTCCTAATTCACCAAAAAGTGTCAAAAAATAAAAAACTACAGGAGACAGTTAGGGACAAGTTTTAATCCATCGTCAATCATGGTGCGCCACGGACCCAAAAAAAATCAAAACGCAACAGCTGCTCCTCCATGCCGACTGAGCTCTCTTTGTTTTGACAGCTTATTTATAGTCAAGGGCGGGCCACCAGGTGACGTAATTGAGTGACTCACCCCTCTGACATCACATGCTGTCAGAAGGGGATGGGGTCACCCGCTACGTCACCGGATGGCCCCGCCCTTGCATATAAATAAACTGTCAAAACACAGCAAGCGTAGATGGCGGCAGCCCTCCCTTGGAGGAGGAGCTGTGCATGCCGTCATCTCGCTATGCATTATGGTGCGCTCGCCATTTTGTTCACAATTCGATGAACTTACGTTCTACTCGAACCGTGGGCCCATCCCTATTGTGCAGTGCTCGATAAAGAACAGCGAGCAAAAGGCTGTATTTGTCCCATAGCTACAGTTTAGAGATCAATGTTGATTTCTAACAAATATATATATGCAGCACCATCAGTCAACAGAATAAATACAGTTTTGTCACAGATACATCCAGGGCTGGTGCAAGGATTTTTGACACCCTAAGCGAAACCTCATTTTGATGCCCCATTGGCTCCACCCCTGACACCACCCCCTTTGCCCTGCCCATATGACAGGAGGCGGCGCTGTACAGGAAGCATCAGCTCTGCTTCCTCTAGCACTGGCTCCAGTGCTGCACCTCTAATTACACTACCGGTCGGACAGAGCAGCTGCCTGAGACTGAGTTAGTTACATACTGCAGCCTGCAGAGCATGCAGACGTGGAGGGAAACCAGCGGCCAGCGCCCCTAGGCAGCAGTGCACCCTAGGTGGCTGCCTAGTTTGCCTAGTGGTAGCACCAGTCCTGGATACATCCATAGTACTCATTTTTGTTTTCGTTCTGTCTCCTGGTGAAGGAGTCCAGTTTTGGGTTATTTTCATGGTCAATTTCCTGCCATCCCTGCTGCTGCTTTGCCTTGCTCCTGCTGTCTGGGTCAGCTGGATCGTATAGATTAACAGGGGGCCGCACCAACTGTATCAGCACCTCTGTTGTTGTGTCTAGAAATGCCTGCTCACTGTAGTGGGCGGAGGGGGTCTCACAGCCCCTGGTCTGTGCCGCCCATAGAGGTGGTTTCCTCCTCCCTCTTCCTTCTCCTCCCTACCAGCACCCCCCCGCCTGCCAGCCATCTCTCATCAATGAGAGAGCAGAGATCTCAGCTATGACAGGTATTCCTGGTATGCCTGCTATGTGAAACTCCGCTCGCTGTAACTTCCCTCCTTCTCGCAGACCCACATTGGAACAGTGCGTTCTGGGCTGTCTATCACAATGCAGGTCTGGAAGGGAAGTTACAGCGAGCGGTGTTTCAGATAGCAGGAATACCAGGAATACCTGTCATAGCCAAGATCTCCAATCACTCATTGATGAGAGATGGCAGGTGGGCAGCAGGGAGGTGGGGATGGTTGATCTGTCATTGATGCCCACTCTTCACTGGTGAGCACTGGTGAGACCACACTGATGGGCACTGATAAGCTGCACTGGTGGGCATTGGTGTGACCGCACTGATGGGCGCTGCTAAGCGGCACTGGTGAGACCGCACTGATAGACACTGATAAGCACTGATGGGCACTGGTGTGACCGCACAGATGGGCACTGATAAGTTGCACTGGTGGGCACTGGTATGACTGCACTGATGGGCATTGATAAGCGGCACTGGTGAGACCACACTGATGGGCACTCATAAGCTGCACTGGTGGACACTGGTGTGACTGCACTGATAAGCAGCACTGCTGAGACCGCATTGATGGGCACTGATAAACTTCACTGGTGGGCACTGGTGTGACCGCACTGATGGTCACTGATAAACGGCACTGGTGGTGACCACACTGATGGGCACTGATAAGCGGTACTGGTGAGATCGCACTGATGGGCACTGATAAGATGCCCTGGTGGGCACTGATGTAACCGCACTGGTAAGCGGCACTGGTGAGACCGCACTGATGGGCACTGAGAAGCTGCACTGGTGGACACTGGTGTGACCGCACTGATGGGCACTGATAAGCTGCACTGATGAGCACTGTTAAGTGGCACTGGTGAGACCACACTGATGGGCACTGATAAGCTGCACTGGTGGGCACTGGTGTGACCGCACTGATGGGCACTGATAAGTGGTACTGGTGAGACCGCACTGATGGGCATTGATAAGCTGCACTGGTGGGCACTGGTGTGACCGCACTGATGGGCACTGATAAGCTGCACTGATGAGAATAGATAAGCCACACTGATGGGCACTGATAAGCTGCACTGATGGGCACTGGTGTGACTGCACTGATGGTCACTGATAAGCTTCACTGGTGGGCACAGATGAGAACGCACTTATGGGTACTGATAAATTGCACTAAATTGCAGCACTGATGAGGCTGCACTGATAAGCTGCACGTATGGGCACTGATATGCTGCACTGATGAGGCTACACATATGGGCACTAATGAGGCTGCACTGATAAGCAGTGGGCGCCTTGCTTTACTGACACCTTACACTGCAAAGTATCTGTAGGAGGGGTTTTCACCATCCCTGCAAAGTTTGCAGTCATTTTTATGTCTTATTTTCAGTGTGATGTGTATTATATCTGACGTTACATATCGCAGAGACCGGTATTGTGGTAATATTGAAGATTATTGAGATTTCCATACATTAGAGGGTTCCACCATTATTGTGTTATTGATTAGTAAGTTAGCGCTGCACTTTTTTGTTTTTTCCCATGTCGACATTTACTTGTGTCACGTGCTGATGTAAAACATCATGTCCCGCCTCTTTCTGTGTTGCGGCTAGGGATGTTCTCAAACACCATACCAGCACTGATTGCTGTTAGAAATATCTCAATTATAGCAGAGTACGGCGTGTATAATATATCATTATGGGATGTGTGTACAGTTCAGTAATGATTACATAAAGCATGTAAGGACAATATGTTTATCTCCTGTTGTGTCTGGAGGGGAGAGAACAAACATGTTTTGCATTTATAAGGCTGTAACCTACCCTGCCCTGTTGTGTGTGTCACTAAGTAGAGAGCCTGGCTGCAGAATGAGGGGTGTGATTCATGTTGAAGTGGGCTTGTTCACATTTACATGTACAAGCCTAGTGTACCTCCCACATTCACTGCAATATGCAATGCATGATGGGTAATGTAGTTTGAGGATCGTGTAAAGAGAGAGAAGAGGATATGATGCAATCACTGTTCTAACAGAGCCTCCCTGGCAGAATACAAGATGCATTTTTTGAACTGCAAAGTTCACTTCCTGAAAATTCAATTTGTATTTTCTCTTCAATCGTAAGTCATTTCACAAATGCAATAACTGTTTAGTGTTGGGGTTGTACTAATGGGGGATTTTTTGCAGATCCCGAAGTTTTGCTTTAACTGCTTCTGGACCGCCCCATGTACATATACTATGCCTTTCAGTGCAAAATCATGTACTGGTACGTCATTTCCATGCATGCAGCACTGGTGACCCACTCCGGCTGTGATTGGACACAGTGGGATCCAGTCCGGCGGACCCAATTTTTGCTGGCATCTGGCAATCGTTCCCGAGAGAGGCAGAGCAGCGGTCTGCCTATGTAAACAAGATAGATCGCTGTTCTGTTAGAGGGGAAGATGGAGATCTAAGCAGGAACACGGATCTCTGTCTTCCCCCAGTCAAATCATCCCCCACACAGTTAGCAAGCACTCCCAGGGAGCACATTTAACCCTTTGATCGCCCCTGATGTTAGCCCCTTCCCTGTCAGTGTCATTAGTACAGTGACAGTGCATTTTTTTAGCACTGATTATTGTATTGGTGTCACTGGTCCCCAAAAAGTGTCACTTAGTGTCAGATTTGTCCGCCACAATGTCGTAGTCCCATTAAAAATTGCTGATTTACTAGTAAAAAAAAATTAAAAAATAAAAATTCCATAAATATATCCCATAGATTCTAGACACTATAACTGTTGCGCAAACCAATCAATATACACTTATTGGGATTTTTTTTAACAAAAACATGTAGCAGAATGCATATTGGCCTAAATTGATGAAGAAATTTGATTTTTCTTTCCTTTTTTTTTTGGATATGTTTTATAGCAAAAAGTATTTCAAAATTGTTGTTCTTTTCTTGTTTATAGCGCAAAAAAATAAAAAACACAGGGGTGATCAAATACCACCAAAAGAAAGCTCTATTTGTGGTAAAAAAGGGCATCAGTTTTATTTGGGTACAACGTCGCACGACTGCGCAATTGTCAGTTTAAGTAATACAATGTCGTATCGCAATAAAGGGCCTGGTTATGAAGGGGGGGTTAAACCTTCCAGAGCTGAAGTGAATACTTGGGTTTTGCCAAAGTATTTGACACAATTCCCCACACACTGCTAATTTGAAAATTAAAGTCTGTAGGCTTTGAAAATTCAGTTTGTAAATGGATAAAAAAACTGGCTAAAAGACCAAATTCAGAGAGTAGTGGTTAATGGTTCATACACACCCTCCCTGCACCCTCCCTGCACAGCCTATCACTGGGAAGCTCCTCCCTCTCCTCCCCCCAGCTCTTTTGTCGCTGAGAACAGAGGTCACATTGATCACTTATCAAAATGGGGAAAAAAGGTTTCTATATATATATATATATATATATATATATATATATATTTTTATATCTATGCACAAATGTTTTGTCTTTCATTTCAGTTTTAAACTGAATGGGTTGTTTTACAAGGTGATTGTTTACAATTACTTTAACCACTTCAGCCCCAGAAGGATTTACCCACTTCCTGACCAGGTCATTTTTGGGGATACGGCACTGCGTTACTGACAATTGCACGGTCGTGCGACATTGTACCCAAATAAAGTTGATGTCCTTTTTTCCCACAAATAGAGCTTTCTTTTTTGGTAAAAAAAACACCCCTAACATGCGAATATTGATTGGTTTGTGCGAAAGTTATAGCGTCTACAAAATAGGGTAAAGATTTATAGCCTTCTTTCTTTTTTTTACTAGTAAAAATAGTAGTAGATAGTGGTGGCAATCAGTGATTTTTAGCGGGACTGTGACATTGTGGAAGCCTAACTGACATTTTTGGCACTTTTTTAGGAACCAGTGACATTATTACAGTGATCAGTGCTAAAAATATGCACTGACAGTGTACTAATGACACTGGCAGGGAAGGGGGTTAACACTAGGGACGATCAAAGGATTAAATGTGTTCCCTCAGTGTGTTTCTAACTCTGTGGGGGGATGGGCTGCTTGGGACAACACACAGATCCGTCTTCCTGCATAGCAGAAAGACATGATCTGTCTGATCTCCCCTGTCAGAATGGAGATCTGACTTGTTTACCCAGGCAGATCCCCGTTCTGTCACTGCAGGGAATGATCGCGGGGGGCCAGCGGACATCGAGTCTGCCGGACCCGCTAATTGGCTCCCCCGCTGACCAGTGGGTGAGTGCACGCCCACAGATCGCCGGCAGCAGATGAGGTGACAGAGCATATCCAGGACAGCAGTGGAGAGTACATATTAAAAGCACATTCAGACCTTCTTATTTACATTAGAAGTCAGTAGTGTTCAGTAAGTTAGCATTTTAAAGGGGCACTCTAGAACATTTGTGGCATATTTTACAGTTGCAGAAAAGCTTGGCACAGAATATATGATACCCTTGGAGAACCTTGTTATGCATTATAAGACTGTTTACCAATGCTTTAAAAGGTTTTTACAGTATGGCACTATTGCACTTTATATTGCACATTTATTGTTTACACTGTTATTGTTTACACTATTATTTAACCGCTTCAATACTGGGCACTTTCACCCCCTTCCTGCCAATTTTCACACTTTGAATAACAATTGTGCGGTCATGCACTGTACCCGTGTCAAATTTTATTCATTATTTTCAGACAAATAGAGCTTTATTTTGGTGGTATTTAATCACCACTGGGTTTTTGAATTTGTGATAAACAAACAAAAAAAATACAGAAAAAATGGTTTTCTTTGTTTTCTGATGTGGGCCGATAAGGCTACATTGATGGGTACTGATAAGCTGCACTGATGATCAGTGCCCTGATTATCTGTGTACATGTCACCTGCCACACTTGCCGGTTACCAGCTCTCCTCTCCCCATGCTGTGACAGCGCATGAGGAAAGTACTGCTGATTAACCAGTAAGTCTATTTACATTGTGATCAGCTGTGGTTGGACACAGCTGATCACATGGTAAAGGGCCACTGTGATTGGCCCTTTACTGTTTTCTGTGATCAGCTGTATCCAAAGGACACAGTGATTACAGAGCATGCCCCGGGGGGTGCGCATGGGATGTGGTTCTTGGAGGATGTCCATGGATGCCCTCCTAGAACAACCTAGATGTATTGTAACCGTCTTTCAGCTACAGTATAGCGCAGGTCTGGTTAAGGTTTATGTAAAAACACAAAACAATTGGAGGGAGAATTGCTATCTAGCATGTAAAAAATACCTTATATCAACACTGTGACCCATTAAGGTGGTGTCACTCTGGCCCATATAAAGCATATAGTCAAAAAGAAGGGGCTCCCCACTAAAGCCAGTGAGGAAAACAGACGACCATAAGAGTAACACAACATGCAGTGTTTTGGTTCAAAAAGATAATTACTTAATTATTGATAAAAAAAGTTTGTATACTCTACCACATTAGGCAAATTCAATAATTAAATGCTAGACCTTGATGTATGCATGTCGGGTCCTTATCAAAGTGATCCTGTACTTACCGCCGCCGTAGCCAAACCAATATCAACAAACAAAAAAAACAAACAAGTGACACAAACCACATAAAGTTAAACATGAACAATCGTCCGGATGCCAGATGGTCAGTGTACATGCGGACAAGCCACGGCAATACGGGCGTATAGTTCTGTGAAGTAATTCCAATGTATACTGGATTGTCCGCCTGTACAGAGATCCCTAGGTACTCGAGCCACTGAGAGGTAGAGGGGGAGGGGAGGGGGTGGGAGAGGACAGTAATATTGTAGGAAATGTATTCAATCTGTTCAAGATGCCGTGGGAAAAATTAGCATGTCTTCAGAGGCATCCAAGTTGGACAAGCCGTGTGCTCCTACATGGACTAATATCAATTGGTAAACAATGACAGTTCAGATGTAAAACAAGTGAAGAGGGGCTTTATACTGCTACATAGACCGATGTCATTAGTAAACAGTAGCAAATCACAGCAGCTGTTGCACATATGACTCGCATTGGTTCCTTTTGGGACCTTTCAGCGGTGCTGGGACACAGATTCTCTCACCTTCAACATTTATTGAGGCAGTTGTTTACTGGACACTTCACTCCAGATGTGCTTCAAAAAGATCTGCTCAAATTGAGGATCACCCTCATTCGATTAGACTAACAAGTCTGTAGAGTGTGTGGGCAGTATGAAAATCAGTTTGTTGTGCCTATGGAGTAAGCAGCCACTGACCTTGCCGACTGAAAACGTTCACCAAACAATATTGCAGGCAAAATTGCAGATATTTGGATATGGGTACATAACCACGTGATGTGACAGTTCACTCTCCATTGCTCTTACAAGTAAATCAATGTTCCACGTCCTTCCATAAGTGAAGGACATCCTAGTACTGCCCGTGCTTCCTCCGTTCTCTCTGACTGCGTCACCATCCCTGGCTTATCTCAGCTTCCCTCCGGGATATGTTGGATGCGGCGTCACGGGACGCTAATGACGTCAACGCAATACGCTTGGGATCGCGTAGCTTCAACTGGACATTTGGGGCGGCTCATCACCTGTTCCTTATCACGGATTCTCTGCACGGCTAGTAACCGTCCCTTAGGGCCGGTTCACACTGAGGCGATCCTAGGCGATTTGCAATCCGACTTGTGTCACCCCAATTCGCCTCAAATCGCCTGACATCATAAATCCCATTGGAATGAATGGAGCTGTCTTAATGTGCGCTACTCAAGTCGCTCCGACTCCAAGGCGATTCCAAAAAAGGTTCCTGTACTATTTTCAAGCGGCTTCTAGGCGAATTAAACCCATAGAAGTCAATGGAAGTTTGCTTCCAAGTCGGATCCCCGTCTATGAAGAAGCGACTTTCCAGGAAGAAGAACATAATTTTGCCAGAAGACACACCTCTCATGTCCCAAGTACTCGTGTTGAAATCGCCTCAAGTCACGCAGAAGTCTCGCCGCAATCGCCCCGAGTCGCCTTTTCAAATCGCCTAGCAAAGTCGCCCCGAAGTCGGAGCCGGCCCTTATAGTAATTATTAAATGAACCTTTTGCTTTTGTCTCTCTATTCATACGGTAAACTTTTCATGTGCATAAATACACTCAAACGAGTTTTATCCATGTGTTGGGGATAATTCATAAAAGAATAGTACTAGAATAATAATAATGGAATAATAGAAGAGAGAAAGAAGGAAAATATAGGGAGAACCAGCTCACCGGGAAGAGAGGCAAACACATTGTCACGTAGATTACAAATGAACATAGAGATTGATTCTATCACATTAAGATGAGGGAGAGATCTAACAGGGAGAGATACAAAATGTATATAATACATTTATTGAGGACTGAAACACATACAAAATGAGACAAACAGACCAGGTCATCGTATACAGTAGTAAATACTGATGACAATAGCTGTAACAATAGTGATGGGGCTCTATCCATCACACCCCATCCTGTTCATTGCTGAATGCTTATAATATAAGCCTATAGATCTTTACATGTTAGAACCCGAAGGGCCATTTATGGCTCCAGGAACACCTGTAGATTCAGCTCGGTGAAAAACAGACCGAAAAAAGTTTTTCTTAGTTTCTGTTATATAAAATGTTGTAAATAAGTAATTTTTCTCCTTCATTGATGTGGGCTGATGAGGCCGCATTGATGGGTACTGATAGGCTGCACTGATGAGACTGCTCTGATAGACGCCACTGAGAGGTGGCACTAATGGGCACTGTTGAGGGGGCACTGATAGGCACACTGATTAGCTCTGATGGGGCTGCTCCAATGATGATGAGTGCCTCGATTATCTGTGTACATGTCCCCTGTCACACTTGCCAGTTACCAGCTCTCCTCTCCCCACACTGTGACAGTGCACGAGGAAAGTACTGATGATTAATTAGCAAGCCTGTTTCCATTGTGATCAGATGTGATTGGACACAGTTGATCACATGGTAAAGGTGATTGGACCTCTACTGTTATCTGTGATCAGCTGTGTGTGTGTGGGGGGAGCATGTGCGGTATGTGGTTTGTGGAGGATGTCCATGGATGCCCTCCTGGAACAACAGAGCCGTGTTGTAGACATCTTTCAGCTATAGCACGGGTCTGGTTAAGATTTATGCTGAGACATTGATAATTAACCTCAAAGATTAAGAGCATGTTGCTTGTTCTACCTTTTTTTATAATTATATGTTGCACTATAAACATACAATTTTTGCACTGTATATTTTTTATATATTTTATATTGCTTGTATTATCAAAGAAAATAAGCACCTAGCAGTATTTGAGTTGTACAAATTAGGATATAATTTTGAAGTTTTGTAAGTTTATTACTCATGTTATATACTAGGACTTTCTGTAAGTAGCATTGTTCTTCTTTTTTTAAACCCATTGATGGTGTTATGTACAAGGGTACATTCTTGATTTAAATGATTAGCAACTAGGCTTAATCTGCGGTCGGATATGTGTATTATACATATCATTATGAGGAAAGATGAGAAGACGCAATTAAGGAGGAATATGATCACCATATGTAAATGTAGGTGGTCCATATAGTGAGCTTAGTATTCAGTTGTTCACTTTCAGCTCATTACAGAAAACACGGGGCACCTCTTACAAGCTAGATGCATTCCTAAATGCACAAAATATTACTTGATATGAGCATTTATAGGTAATAACACAGGAGACTGTTGATCCAGGGAATGTGTGATTGCTTGCTAAGGGATCAGGAAGGATTTTTTTCTCCCTCTCTAACAAATTGGACCATGCTTCATAGGGTTTTTTTTTTTGCCTTCCTCTGGATCAACTGTGGATATAGGATTGTGTATAAAAACGTTCTCTATGTATTACTTTTTCAATTGGATAAACTAGATGGACTTTTGTCTTTTTTCAACCTGACTAACTATGTAAGGCAAAAAGAATCTTGCTAGCAGTCAATGGCCCAAGAAAATCATCAAAGTCTTCTACCCTAGTCTTCAAACAAGAACATTCTCCGCTTCATAGGTCAAAAGCAGAGCAGAGATTTTTCCACTTCAATCTTAAAATGGCTATGCATGCTTTGCCACCCACAGAGAAGAGACTTGACTTGATGCCTGTGAGGACTTTTCAGACATAAATATCAAAATCATCCTATTTTTCCCCTGATGGTTTTGGACTTATCTCTCATCCCATCATGTATGGACTACATTGGGTTATAGTGTTCTGTTCCACTTGTGTATTTTTCTGTGTTGTATTGGACTGTATCAGATTGCCTTTGTTTGATACATACTATGCAGCTTTTGGGTAATACAACTTGTTTCCTTGATTGGTTTCTCCCTCTCCTAGTGTTTGGTACTATAAATAGTTCAGTTCTAGCTGGACCTGTTTCTTTTGTGTTCCCTCAGACAGTGTTAAAACTTTGCAGAGGCAGGGTTTAGGAAAATCATTGTATTCTTACACTTAAAAGACTGGAAAAACATTCTCTGTACTGCAACTATCCAAAGTAAAATTGCATTGGATTAAACTTTTGTGTCTTATTGAAAAGCTAAAGTGGTTGTTAACCCACCAGTACATGTTTACATAATCTGCTCTGTTTATTAATGTAGTGTCCCCCTGTGACTGTACTTTATGGAAATAATGCTGTATATTACCTTGTATACTGCGCACTCATCTGCGCTGATTGAGCCACCGCTTGTCTCCTCTCTCTGCCCGACAGATGCAGTGGGCGGGGCCGAGGAACCCCTGCTGACGTCAGTCAGGAGGGGAGGAGAGAGGAGGAGAGAAGCGGCCCTGCATCTGTCCGGCAGAGAGAGGAGACAAGCATCAGCTCAATCAGCGCTGATGAGCGCTCAGTATACAATGTATATACAGCATTATTTCCATAAAGGACAGTCACAGGGGGACATTACATTAATAAACAGAGCGGATTGTAGTAAAAAATGATTGATTTAAGCATGACATGAGGGGGCGGCGCGGACACGGAGCTATGAGGCAGAGGGGGAAGGGGAGGGGGGAGAGAGCAGACAGGAGACACAGAACAGGCTGCAGATGACGAGACACGCGCTGACTCCAATATCATAGCTTGGGAGCCATATTATTTCGGAGTCAGAGTAGAGAGGGGAGGGCAGAAACTGGCAGGATCAGCCAGGTATTACAGGTGATATGGGGGGCCAAATGACAAAGCACAAGCACTGTGCTGTATAATTAGCTTCATTGGAACAGGATCTTTATTTTTTTTTTTTTTGGGGTTAACAAATGCTTTAAGGTGCCCGTGGATGGTGCCAAGTGAGCCGGTGACTATACTGTGTGGAGAAAGGAGATGTGTCAAATTATCAGGACACCTACAAGGTGCATTAGTCAAGCATTAATACCACTTTCTTGTAAAGTTTTATGTTTTTTAGTTGCTTACCTTTGCTGTGTAGTTCATCAGGCTTACTATGTTTGCTTTGTGTCAAAAAAGTTGTTTTTACATTAATCTGAACTTCATGAAACAGCAACACCGTCATGGTGAGACTAATAAACCTCCCTTTGTGGCACGTGCCTGCACATTGACTCATTCAGTCATCTCTCACAGCAGCAGGATCTAACACTAGCTAATGAGGAGAGAGCATGTGGGCGGAGCCGAGCTGCGGCTCTGTGTCATATGGACGCATAGAGCAAGTTGCGGATGCGCTACGTACTGGGTGCAGGGTTGCGATACGTACTGAGTGCAGGGTTGTGGGATATGCTACGTACTGAGTGCAGGGTTGTGGGGCACGCTATGTGCTGAGTGCAGGGTTGTGGAACGCGTTATGTGCTGAGTGCAGGGTTGTGGGGCATGCTACATACAGAGTGAAGGGCTGAGGGGCGCGCTACATACAGAGTGCAGAGTTGAGGGGCGCGCTACATACAGAGTGCAGGGTTGAAAGGCATGCTACGTACAGAGTGCGGGGTTGAGGGGTGCGCTATGTACAGAGTGCGGGATTAAAGGGGCGGGCTATGTACTGAGTGCAGGGTGCACTACATACCGAGTGCAGGGTGCGCTACGTACCGAGTGCAGGGTGCGCTACGTACCGAGTGCAGGGTGCGCTACGTACTGAGTGCAGTGTGCGCTACGTACTGAGTGCAGGGTGCGCTACGTACTGAGTGCAGGGTGCGCTAAGTACTGAGTGCAGGGTGCACTAAGTACTGAGTGCAGGGTTGCGGGGTGCACTATGTACTGAGTGCAGGGTTAAGGGGTGAGCTACATACAGCGTGCAGGGTTTGAGGGGTGGGCTACATAAAGAGTGCAGGCTTGTGGGGTGCAGTACATACTGAGTGCAGGGTTGCATGTTGCGGTACATACTGGGTGCAGGGTTGTGGGGTGCACTACGTACTGAGTGCAGGATTGCGGGGGAGAGGGGGAGAGAGGGAGGGAGAGAGGGAGCGGGAGAGAGTGGGAGAGACAAGGGGGAGAATGCGGAGGGGGAGATGAGAGAGATCCTAGTCCTGTCTGGAGTCCCTCCTGTGGGAAGGTGTGTAACATAGTACCTTCCATGCAGTGGGCAGAGCCCGTTCTCATAGCTGGGTGGCCACAGGAGGTCACGGAGCTGCTCCATCCAGCGGATCTCTTTGATGCTGTCTCTGGCTGCCTGCACCTCCTGCCCACCTGTCCTCATTCTCCGGTCAGCCTGTCCACATTGGTCCTGGGCTGGGAAGTCTTTAGAGCTCTTCTCCCTGCTTCAGGCAATCCGTCCTGGCCACCCTCATGGCTCTTCGCTCCTGCTGCCTCCTAAAGCCATCAGCCAGCTGCTCTCCCGCTCCCGTCACCTGTTGCCACAGTTTGCATGCTCACCCAGGGCAGCACCTGATTGGTCAGGTTGCCCCTGGGCCCACAGAGTGCCGGTGGGGGAGATAGAGTCAGCAGCGTCAATAAGGAAATGCAGGGAGAAGTGAGCAGCGCCGAATAAAAAAGAGGCCCATGCCAGTGCGCCCCTTGTCCTGTCCAGCACTTGGCTCCGCTCGTTAGTTTGATTCGCCGGGACACTGGGACGGTTGGGAGGTATGCCTTAAATGACCCCTGCACTCTGTACACTGGGCTGTATATGATATACTCCTGAACACTGCAGCCTGTATGCTAGACTCTGTATGGCATTCTCCTGAACAGTATATGACAAACTCCTGATCCCTAACGCTGTATGCCATTCTGTATATGACATACTCCTGACCCCTGCTGTCAGTGTGCTAAGCTGTATATGACATACTCCTGACCACTGGGTACAAGAACTGTGCTATATGTTACCATGTACACTGTGAATCGGTGCAAGTTGTATGCCACTCCCACTGTTTATGCATTATTCCTCATTATTCTCTGGGTATACAAAGCTGAACCCCCTAGGAAATCATATTTTTATGATCCTGCATCAATCCTAATCTCTTTTTATGCATTTTATTTTACCATATGCTCAATTTGACTTTCCAAGACATGCACCTGGTTTACTTAAAAATACATTCAATTACTGTATATCTTTGTTTTTATTTTTTTTAGCACTACATTACTGGGCAAAGTTGTCAGTTTAGTTGATCCGTACTAGAATTTGCTACTTAATCATGACCACAGTATCAAGAAAATGGACTTTCTCTCTCTGTACTTACAAAAGTGTGAACATGAACAGGTTATTGATTTACTGTATGTAGTCAGTAATACTAATATAATCACAATCATATAATTGTTGAGTGAGTAGCACCCCTCTAGTTTGGGTATTAGTGAGTATATATAGTTTTTGGCTCTTTCTGCTTAACAGTAGAGCAGATAGGTAAATTTATATGCTATCTGCTTATCAGGAAGCTTTGATTGAGTAATGTCTGCTCAGTGTGCTCTGGTGCTGATTCATGTGGTCTGGAAGGTTTTACACTGTCCAGTAGTATGTGTCCCTATTGGACAGTGGAAGGAAAACCCAGCCAGTGACAGCAGGTGTATGCAGAGGTGGTTCTGACCAACTAACAGGGGAGGTGCCCCACTGCATCTTGGATGAACACCTTCATATGAAAAGGAGCACATGGGCTCAAGCTTGGGAGTTCCAGCCCACCCAGACCTCAGGGGTGGAGGTGTATGTTCAGCTCCTGGCTGCTATTCTTGAGGCCTATCCAGGAGGCTGCCAGATGCTGAGCCTGGTCGGGGCCTAGCTGAAGTTGCTGAAGCTCCAGCCCAGAGTCCTTTAAAGCTGACAGAGGGGAACGTCCTTGGATCCTGTCTTGTATCACAGTGGCAAAGTGTCGCTTGGAAGTTGGAAGGAGGCTACCAGCTGTCCCGGGACATAGTGTGAGTACAGACCTATGAATGGATCCCTGAGACTGAGTTGCTAGAATTCCCCTCCTGCTCCTCATAGTCAGCTAACTGTGTGTGTGAGCTAGAAAGGAGACACTGGTGAGTGTCTTGAAGAACAGAGTCCAGCTTATCCAGTATTGCTTAAAAAGGGACCTGTTCCACTGGGATCAGCCTGCCATAAAGTGCCATTGGTAGTCTGCTACATTGAGTTAGAAAGAAGACACTGGTGAGTGTCTTGAAGAAGCAAAGTCCGGCCTGTCCTTACTGCTTAAAAAGGGACTTGTTTCACTAGGATCAGTTTGGTAACGGTGTCACTGGAGTCAGCTTGTTACTTGCTTTACTGGAATCAGCCTGCTACCTGCATTACTGAGATCAGTCTGCTATGTAGTGTCACTGACAGTCTGCTGTACAGAAAGAGGGAGAAGTTGTCCTTGCTTGAAGTCAGTTAATTGGGAGTATGCCATTCATTCCCTTCTCCTATCCAAGTTCTAAATTAAAGCATCAAAAACTCATCCCCTAGACTGGTCATTGGAATAACGAGAAGGATTGTGTGTGTGCACCTGACATTGTGGAAATCCATTGTGACTGGCTGCAGGATAGTCAGAGGGAGGCCCGGGCCATATAAATTAGCCGCTCCTTTGGGGGTACCGCTACAAGTATAATATACTGTACGATGATTGGTGTTACAGAACAAATCATGTTGTTGCTGTCATATTTTATGTTTTTATGGCTTTTAGTATCTAATCCAACTCTGTGTTTGTTTCATTAGCTGTGAAAGCAAATTATTGAATGGAGCCGCTTCAATTAATATATGTTGTATCCCATTATGTGGTACCTGGATTCACCTAGCAAGTGATTTGTAGAGCTAAGGCTTCATGCACACTGAAGCTGATAAACGACCCTTTATGGTCGTTTGGGCGTTTTATTTAAACAGCCCATAAACACCTCTTTATGTTATCCTAGGTGTCCATGCACACATAGACGTTTATTGTGGTTTAACAGCAGTGGCGTTTATGGGCTGTCATCTGAACGCCCTGAATTGGCGTTCAGGAGTCGTGCTTCTGACCGCAATAAACACTGCTAAACGGCCGTTTATCGGGGTCCAGCGCTTTTTGTAGTCAATGGAAGCTAATGCAGTTAAAATAAAAAGCTCAAAAATGCCAACGCCGATAAACACGCAAAACGCGCATAAACGCTGCTTACTAAACGCTGCTAAAAGTCACATAATCCGAAGCCCAGAGAGCGTCCAGTGTGCATGGAGCCTAAAGCTGATAACAACTGAAAACTGTAATGTAGTAGGGTGCAATTATTTAACCAAAGTTTTCACACTCTAGAAAATTGATAAACTGTATATTCTATTCTATTATGCTGTGCCTGATGTTACCTAGCGAGTAAGTGACTTAGAGAACTAAATCCAGTAGCCAAAAGCTGTAAAGTAATAGGGCACAATTTTTCAACTAAAGTTTTTACACAATATAAAATACTTTTCAATAAAAAATACTCAGAGCATTACCCATTGTGTGCACTTGTAGTAACAAGATCATTAAATAAGAAAATGCAGAAAATGTCTGCATGCTGGAACATTTCTGTGGCTTGCTATCAAAGTAAAACTGTGTTTTTCATGCAAATACTAATCCACTTCATTGAACTCTATACACTAGAGGGAAAATGCCACCTTTTTATTGTAGTTACCTGCTGTTGTTTTGGAGATATTGGGATAAGTGTGAATGGATTGTAGTGACTTTACTGTAGTTTATATTGGTGCTGCAGTACCCCACATCTCTTCAATGTGTAAGTATCTCACCAAAGATTGGACCTTTGAACCACTGCTAGTCCATGTAATAGGATACTTATAATTGGTCCCTAAACGTGCCCTTAGAAAATTACATATGCAGTACATCTCTGCAATATATGCACTTTTGTTTTATCATTTTAGCCACAGGTACAGAAAAATACCCGATGATCTGCCAAAAGTTAATAGCCCCCAATTTCCTATTGTTTCCTGACAACGCACAGCATGTTTGTGAAATAGGTGGTATATATCCTGACCTTTGTCTTTTGCTAATCTACCTAACAGCTCCTACTGTCTTATTATCCACAGCATAGGGACAAATTGGCATGTAGTCCAAAATAAGAACAAGGAAGGCTAAATAGTCTTTTTGAGATAACACAGAGTGCACAGGACAGCGATGAAGTACTGACAAGATCAACAGGTTTCTTTTGCACATGTAAGATGCTTTCAATGGTATATTTATAGTAGAACTATAGGCAAAACTTTTTCCTGGTGCCTATCCAGCATACCTATGACAAGCTCCACCTTGACTCCTCCCTCAGGATCAATGAATATATTTAAAAGAGAGCATTAGAGACCCCCCAGCATTCTCCTTTTTTCCTCATCCCTTTGGACAGAGAATGATGGTCGAACATCCTTACCTCTGCACTCAGCAGCTTCCGTCTGGTTTCAGCCTCTTCCAGATGCAGTCCCTATTCTCGGGCAGCTAAATGCGCTGAAAAGACAGAGAGCCCCATCTGTAATTCCCCCGTGGCCATTCCCCTCTTTTGTTTCTCTTTTTGTTCAAAGGTTTCACTTAGTATCTTTCCCTTATCTCCTTCTGGTCTGGTGTTTTAACCACTTCCACACCGCGCACAGTATATTTACTGCGGCAGTGTGGATGTGTACCGCGAATCGCCGTAAATAGACTGCGATTTGCGGAGTGGCAGCTAGGGGGCGTGAGTGCGCCGCTGGTGGCGCGCACTCGTGCCCGCCGCACTCTGGAGGAGTGTGCCCGCGGCTCGGGGGGACCCGATGTCTGCCGGCGAGCCGCAATGAGCTGCCAGAGCAACAGAACGGGAAACCACTGATGTAAACACTGCGGTTCCCCGCTCTGTCAGTGGGGACATAAGAGATCTACTGATCCCTGTCACTGGGATCAGTTAGATCTCTGGTGCCCATAACAGCCCAGCCCCCTCACAGTTAGAACACGCCTAGGGAACACAGTTAACCCCTAGATCTCCCCCTGCAGGTTAACCCCTTCACTGCCAATGACATTTATACAGTAATCAGTGGACATTTTAATTTCTGATAGCTGTATAAATGTCATTGGTCCCAAAAAAGTGTCAAAAATGTCCAACATGTCTCCCCCAATATCGCAGTCCCGATAAAAATCGCAGATCGCCGCCATTACTAAAAAAAAATAAAAATCTAAAAACGCCAGAAATGAATTCTTATGGTTTGTAAACATGGCAACTTTTGCGCAAACCAATCAATAAACGCATATTGTGATCTTTTTTACCAAAAATATGAGGAAGAATATAAATCGGCCAAAACCGATGAATACATTTGTATTTTTTTTTGGATTTGTATTTTAGCAAACAGAAATATTGTTTTTTTTGCAAAATTGACGCTTTTTTTTGTTTATAGCGGTGATCAGAAATGATGCAGAGGTGATCAAATACCACCAAAAGAAAGCTCTATTTGTGGGGAAAAAAAGACGAAAACTTTTGCGCAAACCAATCAATAAACGCCGATTGCAATTTTTTTTATCGTAAATATGAGGAAGAATACAAATCGGCCAAATACGGTGAAAAAAATGTTTTTTTGTATTTTTTTTTTTGATTTGTATTTATCAAAAAGTAAGAAATGTGGGTTTTTTTGCAAAATTGTCGCTCTTCTTTTGTTTATAGCGGCAATCAGAAATGACGCAGCGATGATCAAATACCACCAAAAGAAAGCTCTGTTTGTGGGGAAAAAAGGACGCAAATTTCGTTTGGGTACAACTTCGCACAACCGCGCAATTGTCAGTTAAAGCGACGCAGTGCCGAATCGCAAAAAGTGGTCTGGTCCTAATGTGGGAAATCCTTCCGGGGGAGAAGTGGTTAAGTTTCTTAGGCGCCGACCTTCCAAAGGATCTCAGTGTCCCTCTACCCTACTGCGCAGGCGTGGGCAGATTCAGCAGAGCGAGCAGGTCCTGGCACCTCTTATCTTCCTTATAGGAAAAAGCCCAATTCTTTGCCTTTACGTGGCAATTATGTCTGGGAGGAGTTGTTTTTCAGCAAAACACCTCCCCTTTTGCCTATTAAAACCCAGGAGCTGCAGTATGGCTCCCTGTTGTGCCTGCAGTGGGTTGCCTCTATTGGGAGTTCCTGGAAGTCTGCCAGTCCTCTGAGCATGGTAGTACATATCAAATGGCAGGCAATGCATGCAAACCAGCAATTGCCTTAACAGCAGTATCCAATGCCTTGCAGGCGTGGACAGAAAATATAGAGATGGCAATTCGTCAAGATATTCCCAAAGAAGAAATACTGGCCCTAGAAGAGCTGAAACTCTCAGCAAACTTTGTGGGTAAAGCAGCAATTGATACATTGAACTACATTGGTTTTAACGAATACAAAAGTGCATCCAAACAAAATTAGTGCAAAATAACTTTTGATGGTAAAGCGCTTTTTGGTGAAAAATTACAAAAAGCCATTTCCCGTGTCACGGGGGGAAATCAGTTACATAGTTACATAGTTAGTCAGGTTGAAAAAAGACAAAAGTCCATCCAGTTCAAA
>BLSH010482894.1:0-11643 GCA_018402905.1 Glandirana rugosa | reverse complement strand
ATCACTTGTACTTAGAGACAGAAGGGTGTCATGTTTGTGGGGGGTGTGTCAATCGTTCGTGAGGGATCCTTGTATAAATTGGGAAACTAGCGGGGACTACAATTGGGGAAGGGACGGTCACAATAATCATGTCACTGTTACGTATAAAAATCGTGACTAGTGACATAATCACAGTCACCAGGGGTTTTTCACAGCCAATCACAGTCTAAACAGAAAGCCTCAGGACGATATTCAGCGACTAGTGACGGTAATGATTATTTTTTATTATTTTTCTTATGTTTAAGGTATTTAGATAGGGTATTAAACATCTGCGATATTGAAAACGTGTTTGGTAAGTTATATACGAATATCCCTAAAAAAAATGGTTTTTGTACATCGTCTTATGTATAACCAGTGATCAGTGCTAAAAATATGCATTGTCACTGTACTAATAACACTGGCAGGGAAGGGGTTAACATCAGGGGCGATCAAAGGGTTAAATATGTTCCTAGGGAGTGCTTGCTAACTGTGTGGGGGGTGTTTGTACTGTGGGAAGACAGAGATTCATGTTCACTACCTTCCCTTCTCACAGAACGACGATCTGCCTTGTTTACATTGGCAGAACGCTGTTCTGTCTCTCTCTGGAATGATCGGCAAAGTGGCTCCTCCTGCGCAGAGGAGCCGATTTGCTGCTGTATATTTACAGTATATGGTCAGCAAGCGGTTAAGGACTACAGAAGGCCTTTCAGCCATCAGATTGTGACTGCATGTATACACTTACTGCATGTCTAAGGAGAGGTACAGTAGACCAAGCCTTTTCTGCCACTTTTTGTTAAATCAGTATTTTTTGCTATAAAATTACTTATAGCCCCCAAACATTATATATATATATATATATATATATATATATATATATATATATATATATATATATTTATCTGAGAGCCTAGGGAATAAAATGGTGATTGTTGCAATTTTTTAATGTCACACGGTATTTGTGCAGCACTTTTTCAAAAGCAATTTTTTTGGAAAAAATACATTTCAATTAATAAAAAAAACCAAAACACAATATATACCCAGATTTTTTATATAATATGAAAGATGGTGTTACACTGAGTAAATAGATATCTAACACACTTTAAAATTGCACACGCTCATGGAATAGCGACAAACTGCAGTACTTAAAAATCTCCATAGGCAACAATTTAAACACCTTTACGGACTACCTGTTTAGAGTTACAGAGGAGGTCTAGCACTAGAATTATTGCTCTCACTCTAATGTTCGCTGCTATACCTCACATGTATGATGCAAACACTGTTTGCATATGCATGCACGACTTGCATGTGCCTTTGCTTCTGTGCACGAGCATGAAGGGGTGGGGGTGCTAATTTTTTCTTTCTTTTTTTTCTTTTCTTTTTTCTTTTCTTTTTTTTTTTTTTTACACTGTCCCTTTATTTTTATTTTTTTTAACACTTTTATGATAAACATTCATTGTAACAGAAATAAGCAAGACAGGTCCTCTTTATGGTGAGATCTGGGGTCAAAAAGACCCCAAATCTCTCCTTTACCTTTAAAAGCAAAAGATCAAAAAAAAAAGATTTTTGATATTTTGCTTTTAAAAAAATAGTTTACTTCATCCCTGGACCAGAAGTGATGTCATGATGTATCTCCGGTCCTCCAAGGCCATAGAGGTGATCAAAGAGGATTTAGTATTTTATCATCTCTGTGACCAGCCGGCCGCACCGCCAGATCGCTTCTCGGGCAAGCCGGCGGAAACGGTAATCCCGAGAAACACCAGCATGCAGCGTGTTGGGAGGACGTCCCCTCCCACTGCTTCAAGAAGCCAGCCGCCGGCTGAAAAAGACAATACTGGGGTTGTGGCTGATATCTTCAGCCGTAATCCCGGTAAATCCCTTGCAACCACAACATATACTGTATTATGGTCAGCAAGTGGGTAAAATATCAACTATAGTCTGTTATTAAATGGAAGGGGTAATACATTTCCTTACATCTTTAAAGCTTAAGCTTGCTGTCTGTCTTTTCTTGCTTATTCCACCAAAAGGTGTTATCTTATGGGGAATGGTGGCGGGTCATCAGCAGCACTAAGGAAATGTTTTTTTAGTTTGTACCCTGAGAAGACACTTTATAAAATATATATTTTGCCCTGTACAACCCATTAACAGAAATGCATTTGTTTAATATTTAATTGGATAACAATATATGTAGCAGCATTATATCCTACAAACAAACATCTGCTTCATTTTATTAACTTCATTTCCTTTACATGATTTTTTTAACGATGGCACATATTTAAGGCATCCTTCTTTTCCTGGATACTCATTGCTGTCTTGACAGATAATAATTGACAGTTTTAAAACTCTAAAATTCTTTTTTAACCTATTACAGGTAAGGGCTTATGCACACTGCGTGTCTGAAAAAGCCCATCTGAAAAAGCCGCATAAAAACTGTGCTTAAAATCATGTAATGCATACGCATTTATCCACATTTAGGCATGTCAAGCGTTAATAATTAATACACACTCATTCTGCTCATGTTCAATCCCAAATGCCCACAATGCATTGCAAAACATTATTTATTTAATTTTTGGCTCCATTTTCACTGAGAGCAGAGAGAGCACTGTGAGAGCAGGGAACTATCTGTCTTTCTTTACTGCAACATGAATCCAAATGTCAGCAAGATTGATAAAGTAGTCCTGCTGATTCTCTTGAGAAGGGTGAGAAGACACAGACTTTTGTTTACATACTGTACATTTTTTTGTCATATTTTTTTTTATGGCAATATTTTTCTATTCTAGGCTTCTGGCAACAGGACAAAGTTTTGTGTCTCTACACCATTTCCTAATGGTGACAAAAGTGACCTTGGAAACCTGCGTGACACTGTGAGAGGAGTTGCGTAATGTCGTGATGCTTCAGCCAACAGAAGATGTCTGTAAAAGGCTGGCAGACAAATTTTGGGAGAAAACTAACTTTCCCAACTGCATTGGAACCCTTGATGGAAAACACGTTAGGATGAAAATTCCACCAAACTCAGGATCAAGGTATTTCAGTTACAAGAAATACTTTTCTATTGTCCTATTGGGATTGGTGGATACCCACCTCTGATTAATGTCTGTTGACGTGTGAGCCTATGGGAGTCAGGGAGATGCAAGAATCTTTTGAGAGTCTGTGATGTGACGTTGGCTACTTGAAGGACATCTCCTGAGGCCTCTTCCGTGAGCAAAGGAGCCTAGTCTGCCACTTGTCATCATAGCGGATGAAGTTTCTGAACTTGCAGAGAAGCTAATGTAACCCTGCAGTGGATAGGGCATATCAACTTAGCCATGCACTTTGACTTGTGGAAAGTGCATTTTGAGTTTGTACTGCAAAGTGGCGTGTACTCCTTCCCTCTATGCATTTGGATGCAGAAAATGCAATACAAGTGGTGCTTACCTGCCGTTTGCTCAGCACATTTCTAATTGATAAGGAGAGAGGCTCCTTTGAACCTGCGCCCCCAAACCCTGCTCAAGATGTTCAGTTTATGGATTGATTTCTCAGGCCATGAACATTCAAAATCAGTTTGCTAATTTCTTTGTTTTTGTCAAGTGGCCTGGCAAGAATAATATGTGTAGTTGAAATAGGGAAATTCATTATTACAGCTTAGTAAAATATATCTTCAAAGAGGAATCATAAAGGTCATCTTAGAAATGGTAGCATCTAAAAGCTCATCTTGAACTTTAAGTTAGCCCCACTATTCCTCCTCCCTGAGTCACCCCCTGTACTCATTTTTTTAAATAATAGGGTATATTGGATGGTTGGTGACCTTATAGGTCTTTCCTCTTCTTGTACAGTGACAGCAGTGAGAAGTCCATATTGCTGATGTTTAGTGCAACAGTAGCATGAATCCAGGCTGGAATGATGACACTCCCTCAAGGGGTTGGTCCATGACAGCCTGGGCTCACAGGAAATGGGTTATATGATGATGGCTGTCATTCAACCAGGAAGATGGGCTTCATCTGGTGGGGAAGCGGACAATACTGGGAAAACACCAGACTGAAGTTGAATATTATAGTCCTTGATATTTTTACAACTGCTGGGCTTTTTCTTTTTCTTTTTTAACATAACTGGAGTTCTGCTTTAAAATTAAGCATTTGCTGTGAGAAATATGTAAGCTGTCAATAATGACCTTTACTTTTGAAAACACTAGTTACCTGGCTGTCATACTGGTTCAGAGCTTCTATACCCAGTCACTGTCTTGGAATGGTCATTAGGAATACTAATTATAGCTTGAATTTACCAGCCCCCGATGTTTGTTTTGGGTCAGTGATTGCGAAAGGATTGAACCCCATAAAGCCAGTCAACTAGCATTTTCAGTAGGACGTCAGGAGTAGCAACCCACTAATTTCTCTCAGTGACATTTTTGTGGGAATGGTTGTAGTGGTAGTTGTAGTAGCATTTTGTAATAAATGTTAAATATTTTATTGATGTTATTTTTATTGCTTTGAACCCATACAAAGAAATAATGCTACAAGCTAAAATCACAGGCTGACTCTTTATTATGCAGTACTTACTGATAAGTCTCATATCAGTGATTGGACAAGTGGAGTTGTGTGTTCTTCTTTCATCTCTTTTCTTTCCGTTTGTATTTTCTATTTCAGGTTTCTTCTTCCCTTTTCCTAATTATTTACAAAATGCAATATGTATGCAGGCACTGTACATTACTGTATCACAATTCTGGTACACATTTTCTTGCTTATGTATACATGTCTATAACATATATTATGATGTCTATGAAAGAAGTCTTGTAAGTTTACTTATTATATGGAAAACTGAGAAAGTAAAATAAAGAGTTAACAAAACAAAAATCACTGACATTTATGCATCACAAGACCTGCACAAAGGACTTTGAAAGTTCAGTGTATTTCTTGACAAAACATCAGCACCGTTCCCTTTCCTACATTGTGTGGATGGGAGACTGGCGACCTGTTATGTTAAAGCCTAACAATGACTAGTATAAAACTGAAATACATTTTGAACAGTTTCTAATCAACCAGCAGAAATTCACTTAGTGGGTGGTCTTCTTAAAGAGGAGTTCCACCCCCCCTCGAAAAAAAATTAAGGATCAGCAGCTACAAATACATGCTTGAAGCGCGCTGCACTTTCTAATTGGCCCGGAGGCGGAAGAAGGAGGAGGGGGGCCAAACTTCTGAGGGATGGCACAGCGGCGCAGTCTCCCGAAAGTGGGGAAGGGTACCAGTCAAAAACAGGTACCAGTTCCCCTCTCCCCCCTGAAAGATGCCAAATGTGGCGCCGGGGGGGAGGGATGGAGAAAGCTGATAAGCAGAGGTTCCACTTTTGGGTGGCACTCCGCTTTAACTGCCTGGTACACAACATCCCTCAATTGAAAAATCATAGGCGCCAAGTGGACAGTTATCTGCTGCACAGCACCTGCATCTAATCAGCCATTGTTAAGGTATTTTGACAGTTAGCAGCACTGGCTGTCAAAATACAACAGCCACAACATGAAATATGTAAATGGTCACATTGTTAAAGAGGTGTCCCGGCCCCCCCCATGAAAAATTAGACAACAGCTATAAATACTGTAGCTGCTGACTCTTAAAATTAGGACACTTTCGGATTGGCTGTCAGGTGCTGCTGCCACCATTGCCGGTAAGGAAACTCGGCAGTGAAGCCTCGTGGCTTCACGGCTGGGTCCCTACTGCACATTGAGACGGTCTCTTTCTAATTGGCCCGGTGCCGGAGAAGGATGAGGGGATTTGAACTTCCGAGGGAGGGCGGCGCCGACTCCGGAAATGGGGAAGGAGTATCTGTCAAGAACAGGTACCTATTCCCCCTTCCCTCTCCCCCTGATAGGTGCCCAGAGGTATACCCACATTCTGTATCTTGATTGTTTCAGGATCCCTGAAAACTAGCGTGTAGTGATATGCAAATTTTAACACTTTGTAGTGAAGCCCAGAGATAGCCTAACCCCTCCCATAAAGTGTAGGCTTACTGACCGATAGAAAGACATATACGTTTGTACATCACATCTTGAATTCACTAAGTGATGTAATTTACATATTGGAGCACCCAAGGTTTGAAGGATTTCAGTGTTTAAGAAGATGTTTAAGGCTAAGTTCACATACTGTATATGCAGATTGGATGTGCTTTGAACCGCATCTGATTCGCATGACATGTGAACCGAACCGGCTTTCTATGGAGCCAACACATATGTCCAGGCCAACTGCAGTCTGTTTAAAAAAGAGTCCTGTATGTTTTTTAGTGTGGTTCAGGTGCAATTTCAAGTAAAAAGTTGCACCTAATCCGGTGAGAGAAATCACACCGGACTCCTTTTATAAATCGCAATTAAATCACGGCCAGACATATGTGAACTGAGCCTTAAGGTAGGTTCCTACATGTTTTTTATGCAGCAAGTTTAGAACTAGAAGGTGTGCTTTACAATAAATCTGGGTCTTGAAGTCGGGATGACGTGGTGCCTGTTCCGTCTCTAAAAATGGGTCACAGGAGTGCAAAACGAATTGCACTACTGTGATCCATAGAAGAAGCCCAGCCAAACAAGCTTTGGCTGGACTTCTCCTTTAAATGAGGTGAGCACAAAAAGGTCAATAACTGTATACAAAGTAAACATAGTTTATAAATTTATTAAAAATGTATAACGTTCATCATATGTGGGATGCCAAACCACTTGGCAGTGATACAACATACCAAACGGCCACATACATATATATTGGAATTGTTGATATACAGTAGTATACAGGCATCATAAAACTCGTTTTGTGAGTCGCTTCTTCAGGAGTCGATGTAAATGCAGTGCATCTACAGAATAAAAATATCAAATGTATAACAAAGATAAATGTCATAAACCAAATATGGGGGACCTTACACAAAGAGATCCCATACTCACATATGGACTAAATCTACGTCTCAAAAGCCAATTGACCCGCAGGTGGCGGCAAGCTGTGTCTGTCCCAGAAGCTGAAGGACAGGAACCAGCAGTATGTCAGATAGCTTTTATTTGTGAAATGGCTAAAAAGGGTAGGCTTACAAAATAATATATTGTTACACAACACAAATGCACCTGCAACTGTTGCACATTGAATGGTACACAACAAATCAAATCAGGAGAAGTGTTTGTGCTGCATCAAATTTTGTTAACTTTAAAGTGTTACTAAACCCACAACAGTAAAATCAGTCTGTATATGCAGTACAGCATGCTTGTCATACTCACTGTGGAGCCTAAGGGGTTAATCCTCTGCATTGTGTAAAAAGGCTGTTTGATCCTGTATGCACAGATCCTCCCCTTCTTGCACTGACTCCAAAGCATGTTCGGATAAGACAGAGTAAATGGAGTCAGGCTGCACATGCTCAGTTTGGTGTGTATTGCTGAGTTTTTTTTTTCTTGGGAGAGTGCATGTGATCAGCACAGGGCCAATCAGCACTGTTCAGACAGAGGGGCAGGGGGCCTGCATCCTGATAGGACAGCCAGTGGAATTTGAAAACTCCTCCTACAAGCTTTAACCAGACACTGATAGAAGTCACTAGACTGCTATATACTGCCGATGAGAAAAGATGTTTAGCAGTTTATATTTACTAAAATAATTGCATTTCCATGGTCTGTGTACTATGGGATGTCAGATATAGTGAATGCAGGGTCCTGGGTTTAGTAACACTGTAATTGTTGATCTTTTCAGCCCTGCTGATAAAGCAGAAATGTATAATGATAATATGTTGCCATAAGGTACTGACCCATAATGATTAAGGGAGAATATGGTGATATTCACATAACAGATTGACAGTCAAATGAAATAAGGATTATACAAGTAATTGGTTCTGAACTCAGCTGATGTTCACTCAGTTTCCAACGATCCTACAGAATAGGAGAAACCAGAAAATTATGAGTCTGCTAATCCTTTTTTTTAGTGGATCGAATTGGATATTCGGGTGTAATGGGACAAGTCCTTTTACATCTGCCACTCCATAGAGGTGAATAGATGTCCAATTGGTTTGGACCGATCGCGTGAAAGGGGCCTAAGGCTCCTTTCCCTCTGATGCACTGTGGGCGTCAATAGGCATTTAAAAAAAAAAAACATTCCTCTGCTATTTTTTAACCTGAAAACGTCGGCGCCAAAAATGCTGGTTAGTGTCGGCACGGAGTTAGTGAGCATTAGTGAGCATTTTGCTGCGTCGGCATCACAAACACCAAAACGTTACAGCCTTGGAACGAGCTGGCCGTGTGTTCTACTTTCAGCTCACTAACGCCGACGCCATCTACAGCTCAAAAATGTTGGCGTTTTTAAGGGGCCATTGAATAACATGGAGAGCTGTAAAAAACGCCAAAAAAAGTGTCTGTAAAAAACGCCCGTGTGTATGAGGCCTAAAAATTATATATAACTTGACATTTCAGTTTGTCAGACAGAAAAGGGGAAGTTAGCTGCTCATAGTAATTGTGAAACCTAGTGGACTTTTGGATAGCGGAAGCTAGCAATATATTTAGCAAACCACAAAATGCTACGTGCAAAACTACTTTAGTGCAACTTGCCCAGAAACACATACGTAAGGAGTTCTGAATATGTATATCTTTATCATTGGTTAAAAGAACCAGGAGAGGAAATATGTAATTGTAATGCAAAAGCTGGTATATATATGTTGCAACCACCCATAAAGGATCACTTGGCACTTTGGACATGAGTCCTGCTGAGTCCTTTATTTCGCTGGCAAAATAAAAAGTTTGTTTTCCTGATTTTCTTGTGTCCTGGTCTTGTTCCTGTTATCTCCCGCTTTACTAGATCAAAGGGCTCCGTGGGCCACATGCAGCTCCCGGGCCACTGGTTGGGCACCCCTGACCTACACTGTATACATGAGTTGAAACACATAGCCATGTAGCCTCCTCAGCTCCTCCCTCTTCCTCTTCCAATCTCACTTCTCCAAGCTAACAGACTGACTGGAGACTGCACTGTCCATTGTAAACTCTTTCCTGTTAAGAGAAGTTCAGGGAAGCAGCACCTATACATCAGAGCATTGAAAGTTGTTAACAAAACATTTTCTGGGAAATTTTTATTTTATTGTCCTCACTGTATTAACCGGTTCCCGACTGGCTCGTGTACATTTACTGCTGCAGAGTGGCAGCGCCCCGCGAATTGCCTGGCAAGGAGGAAGAACAGTCAGTGGGTATTTAAAAGGTCTACTGATCCCTGTCACTGGGATGAGTTAGATCTCTTATGCCCCTGACAGTCCAGCCCCCTCACAGTTAGAACACACCTAGGGAACACAGTTAACCCCTAGATCTCCCCCTGCAGGTTAACCCCTTCACTGACAATGACATGTACATAGTAATCAGTGGATATTTAAATTTCTGATCGCTGTATAAATGTCATTGGCCCAATGTCCGACATGTCCGCCCCAATATTACAGTCCCAATAAAAATCGCAGATCACCGCCATTACTAGTAAAAAAAAAAAAAATGATAAACATGCCAGAAATGAACTCTGATGGTTTGTAAAAGCAGCAACTTTTGCGCAAACCAATAAATAAATGCCGATTGCAATTTTTTTTACCACAAATATGAGGAAGAATATAACTCGGCCAAAACTGAAGAATAAATTGATTTTTATACATATTTTTTTTATTTGTATTTTAGCAAAAAGTAAGAAATATTGTTTTTTTTTGCAAAATTGTCATTTTTTTTTTTATTTATAGCGGTGATCAGAAATTATGCAGAGGTGATGAAATACCACCAAAAGAAAGCTCTATTTGTGGGGAAAAAAAGGACGCAAATTTTGTTTGGATACAACGTCGCCTGACCGCGCAATTGTCAGTTAAATCAACGCAGTTCCGAATCACCAAAAGTACTCTGGTCCTAACGTGGGAAATCCTTCCGGGGCTGAAGTGGTTAAACAAAAAAACATGGAGGGTTTAAAACTACTTCACGAAAAAGAGAAACGGTCCAGATATTGCAACTGATGATAAAAATCAGAATCAGTTTATGGATTTTATTGAGTCATTCAAGGGTAGCCTCACTCTTCTCTAGGTACATATCAGCCAGTCTGGTCTGACTGATGGAAAACAATGCTCTCTCTATGTCGCTGAGATTACAGGTTCAGTTCACTAAGCTATAACAATTGTTTTTTTTCCCATTATGATTGTCAGTTTCAGCAGTGAGAGCTGCAAATAATTACAGGGCTAAATAACACATTTGTTACAGCTTAGTGAATCAAGCCTTTTATCTCAGAAGACATCGAGGAGGGAGACAACATTTGAATAACAGGTAAACACTAGAGGGAGAATCTGCAAATCTGTTTATATAATACTGTAATGAAACCGGGTATTGCATGTATGGGATAATGCAACTAACTAATGTACTTAAAAATGTATTATAAGGTTATAAAGAATAATAATAACCTGCCTTTTTTTTGTCAGTCTAGGGTCTTGTGTGTTCTTGCCCTCATATGCGTATTCCTGTTCAGCTTTATGTATTCTAGCAACTCTTGTTACATTTTAAAGAATATATAATAAACAAAAATAGAGCAGGGAGAGTGGGACCTCTCATAATGCCACCAGCAGGTTTGCAGATCAGTGAACTCAATTGCAGAAAACTCACAAATGAGAAATTTTCACGTGACTTAAAGGGCAACTAAAAAAAACAAAAACAAATAAAGAATAAATAATATAGCGTATACCAGTGTTTCTCAACTCCAGTCCTCAAGGTACCCCAACAGGTCATGTTTTCAGGCTCTCCATTATTTTGCACAGGTGATTTGATCAGTTTCACTGCCTTAGTAATTACCACAGCTGTTTCATCTGAGGGAAATCCGGAAAACATGACCAGCTGCGGCGCTTTGAGGACTGGAGTTGAGAAACACTGGCGTATATAATTGTAACATAGTCATATTGTAATTGAATGTTATTAAAAATGACCTTTCCTTTTCAATCTGCAGCTCTGGCATTTTCTGAAAATGCAATGCAATATGGCTACCTGGAGGTGTTCTGTACACAGAATGTGTACTGACCACTCCACAGAAACATCATTTCCTGCTTGTGTGATTGGCTCACCAATTTTCCCAGAAGTCTACACTAAGATTCAAGTCCGATTTCAGGCATCCCCTGCAACAAAAACGTCATTTTTGGTGAGATACTCCCAATAGGAACACATCTAAAGGGATGCAAGCCCTGCAGTTTTTGTCATTAGTGCCCTGCAGCTGCTGCAGCTGATTGATATTTATGAAACCACTCCCATTAGATTTACTTTCCCACATGGACACAGAGAAACACACAGGGATTTCTTAAGAATAACACAAGGTAGGAATCCGCAACAAAGTTTGTTAAAATCCTTGTAATGTATATAGATAACCCAGAGGGGAATGTTTTTTTCTCAACAAAAGTCGAGTTACGCTTTAAGGAAGCATTCAACTGTGGAAGCTGTGCCCAAAATGAAGTCAGAAGGAAAAAGCCTGGTCATCAGTATTGCCTGTGCTCTCCTTCCATATGATAAATGCAGTTTATAAAAAAAAAATAAAACAAATTGGAGTAGGTCTATCTCCATCCCTGATACTAACTATAGAGACAAGAGAAAAGGAACCCCCTTGGGACTTTAAACGGGAAGACCAACTCCTCAAGAAGCAGAATACATATATATACATATACAAAAGT
>BLSH010482893.1:164704-198175 GCA_018402905.1 Glandirana rugosa | reverse complement strand
TTTTAAAAGACAGGGGAGTTTTATTGAGTTGTGTGTCGGTAATTACAGATTTGACGACCGTTGTTTTCACTCATGTGGGGGTTCACTTCGTGTTTGCCTTTCAATGACTTCGTCTCGTGCTAGGGGAGGGAAACCTCTGACCCGGCGTCCGGTCATAAGGTTGTACTATTTCTGGGGTTTGTGTGGAGGTTCTACTGGTGACGGAACGATTTCTTCGACTCCCATTTCCACTACCTGACTGGTTCGTACAGATGTCTGGATTTGGGATAACTCGTAGACACCCCGTAGGAGTTTGCCTTCCACCTCCTCAAGTTCCAGCGATTGTAGGTGGTCGAGACACTACAGTAGTACCTCGTCACCTTCTCCTGAGGTCACCGTTGAACACTTAACAAAAGTGAGTACACCCCTAAGTGAAAATGTCCAAATTGGGCCCAAAGTGTCAATATTTTGTGTGGCCACCATTATTTTCCAGCACTACCTTAAACCTCTTGGGCATGGAGTTCACCAGAGCTTCACAAGTTGCCACTGGAGTCCTCTTCCACTGCTCCATGATGACATCACAGAGCTGGTGGATGTTAGCGACCTTGAACTCCTCCACCTTCCGTTTGAGGATGCCCCACAGATGCTCAATAGGGTTTAGGTCTGTAGACATGCTTGGTCAGTCCATCACCTTTACCCTCAGCTTCTTTAGCAAGGCAGTGGTCATCTTGGAGGTGTGTTTGGGGTCTTTATCATGTTGGAATACTGGCCTGCGGCCCAGTCTCCAAAGGGAGGGGATCGTGCTCTGCTTCAGTAACTTTCCGTTTGTGCTTCACTTGGGGGTGTACTCACTTTTGTTGCCAGCAGTTTAGACATTAATGGCTGTGTGTTGAGTTATTTTGAGGGGACAGAAAATTTTAACTTTTATACAAGCTGTACACTCACTACTTTACATTGTAGCAAAGTTTCATCTCTTTAGTGTTGTCACGTGAAAAGATATAATAAAATATTTACAAAAATGTGAGGGGTGTACTCACTTTTGTGAGATACTGTATGTTTATACCATAATGCAGCCAAAAACAGTGTAAATTTGCTGTCCCCTCAAAAAAAACTCAACACACAGCCATAAATGTCTAAGTGTCTATAAGTGAAAATGTCCAAACTGGGCCCAAACTGTCAATATTTTGTGTGGCCACCATTATTTTCCAGCAGTGCCTTAACCCTCTTGGGCATGGAGTTCACCAGAGCTTCACAGGTTACCACTGGAGTCCTCTTCCACTCCTCCATGACAACATCACAGAGCTGGTGGATGTTAGAGACCTTGTGCTCCTCCACCATCCATTTGAGGATGCCCCACAGATGCTGGTCTATTCACAGCACAGCCGCATGTTTCTTTGTTCCTCTGCCTATGTAGAGTGAGGGTGCGTGCCTTTTCTCCAATCAGCTTACACACAGTGCATGCCCAGACTCCCCTCCCACTGCTGAAACAGGAAGAAACATTTCTAACACAATGTGCACTTTCTAAAGAATGTAGAAAACTGAAGACAACAGATGTGCATGTAAAACTTATGTAGGGAGTTTTGTTCCATCTCTGTGTATCATCTGAGGCTGTTCACTTCGCTGGGTATATGTGAGGGTTTACATCCACTTTAATGCATTTTATGCACAGAAACCTCCCCTCAGCCCCCAATACCTGAGCCCCATTTTGATCCAGCGATGTTGCACAAGAAACTAGGCTCTCTGGGCTCTCCCTCCTGATTGGCTAAGACACACAGGCACACACTAGGCTGAGACACGCAGCCGGTGCCATTGGCTCCCGCTGCAGTCAATCAAAGTCAGTGAGCCAGTGAGGAGAGAGAGGGGAGCCACTGCTCTGTGTTTGAATGGACACACAGAGCAGTGACTCAGCTCAGGTGCCTCCATAGCAAGCTGCTTGCTGTGGGGGCACTTGGCAGGGGGAGGGGCCAGAAGCACCAGCAAGGGACCTGAGTAAAGGAGGATCTGGGCTGCTCTGTTCAAAACCACTGCACAGAGCAGGTAGGTATAACATGTTTGTTGTTTTTAAAGCGGTTGTCTACCCTGTGAAAAAAAACAAACCTGCAAGACAATAGCATAATGAGCTAGTATGCACCACATACTAGCTCATTATGGAATACTCACCTTGAAACGAAGATCCGACCGGGCTGCTCGGTCCCCTCTGAGGGAGCAGACATCTTCCCTTGGATCTTGCTTCCGGGTACGCGGCTCCAGCGCTGTGACTGGCTGGAGCCGCGAGACGACAATCCCACGAGCCCGTCTTTCCGGCAACGTCCGGCGCTATGCGCAGTGACGCCGCAGCTGCTTGGAGGGGGAATATCTCCTAAACCGTACTAGGAGATATTCATACTGTAGGTAAAAACCTAGAGACTTTAGTATCATTTTAACTCTGTTTTATTTATTTAGCCACTTGTCCTCCTGGAGATGTACCCCCCTTTATGACCAGACCATTTTGCTATATGGCACTGTGTTACTTTAACTGACAATTGCGCAGTCAGGAAATTTACATAATTTTTTTCCCCGAAATAGAGCTCTCTTTTTGCGGTATTTGATCACCACAGGGTTTTTCATTTATTTTATTTTTTATCAAAAGACAATTTTGAAAAGAAACCCAAAACAATATTTTTTACTTTCTGCTATAAAATATATCCAATAAAAAAATTAAAAAAATAATGATTTCATACAGGCCATTATGTATTCTGCTACATATTTTTGGTAAAAAAAATCCCAGTAAGCGTACATTGATTAGTTTGCGCAAAAGTTATAGAATCTAAAAACTATTGTATATATACCTGTTTATTTATTTATTTTATACTATTAATGGCAGCGACCAGCTACAGCAGACACAGCAGGACCGCTATAATATGGCAGGTAGCCTGACACTGACTTGCACTAACTTGACACTTTGTGGGAACCAGTAACACTAATACAGTTATCAGTACTAAAAATATGCACTGCCACTGTACTAGTACTAATTACACTGGCTGGGAAGGGTTAAACATCTAGGGTGATTAAAGGGGTAAATGTGTGCCTAACCAGTGTTTATGTGTGTACTGTGAGGTGCTTTCATTAAGGGATGTGCTGGTTTTTATTCTTTGCAGGGAAACAAAAACCAGCACATCCCTGCTGACAGGACATAGCTATTTACATAGACAGAGCTCTGTATGGTTTACATATACAGAGTTCTGACCTGTCTTCCTCCTCTCCGGTCAGCAGGTGTCGGCGGTCAGCCATGCGCCAGCACCCACTGATCGGCTTGTGTTGTGTCTAATCACAGCACAAGCGACGCATCCCCTACCCCGAAGAGCAGAATCATGTATATTTACACGATTCTGCGCAAACGATCGGCAAGTGCTAAATGCTGTTTTATAGGGGCCCATTTTCCACTGGTATTTTTCTTTTTTAAAGCAGTTGTAGAGGATATTTTTTTTAAATTAAAAAAATAAACATGTTATACTTACCTGCTCTGTGCAAGGGAACCTGCTGATACTCGCCGTTCCTCCTCTTCTCTGAGTGCCCCTATAGCAAACTGTGCACTGGAGGGGTACTCATGCAGGTACGATCTCGAACCAGACTGTGTGTGTACATGGACTCACACAGTGAGGATTGGCTCCACCCCCAAATCTTCCTCACATGATTGGATTGACAGCCGCAGGAGCCAATATTGGCTGCTTCTGTTTTCTGTAAATACAGGAAGACAGAACAACGCTGCTGCAGACAGACACAGCACTGTATCAAAGGCCAGGTAAGTACAGTGGTACCTCGGATCGTGAGTAATGCAGTTAACGAGCGTTTCATAATACGAGCTGTTTTTTTTTTTTAATCCTGACTCGGTTTGCGAGCGCAGTCTCGCAAAATGAGCAGGATTAAGCCTCGGTGCATGCAATACTGCATGTGGCCAGAGGTGCGGGGTGAGGTTCAGAGACGCTCGGAAGCATTCGGAAATACTGAAATGGCCACATACAGAACTACTACATAGACAAGCAGTTACTGGAACAAATTATCTGAGTTTACATTGCTTCCTGTGGGGAAACTTGCTTTGATATACGAGTGATTTGGATTACAAGCATTCTCCTGGAACGGATTTTGCTCATAATCCGAGTTTCCGCTGTATTTAAAGGGGGCTAGGGGAACTAATCATGGAAGGTTTTTTTTTACCTTAATGCAGAGAATGTAATAGGGTAAAAAAAACTTATGCCTTTAGAACAACTTTAAATTCTAGATGTTTTCAATAAAAACAAATGTGAGTTTTTTTTGCATAAAGATTCAAAAGAAATAAAAAGGAATGAGACTTAATTTTGGAATGAACGTACAGTTACCCTTTTTAAACTAACAAAGTAACAGGAAAAAATTGCTGAATAGTTTTACCCAATGCTACAGATAAGAATCAGCAATACCCAGTAAAGACTTTAGGGTCTATTTTAAGACACAAGGGCTGATTTACCATAAAAGAACATTTTTTACTATAAAAGTGAATTTTTTGTTTGCAAAATAGATTTTTACTTATCTTTGTGAATGAGCTGAAACAAAGTAATAATTCACTTTGCAAATAATACCAAATCATGTACAAAGAAAGTTAACAAAAACAGAATTTTTGAAAAGTGAAAATTCACTTTGCAAAAAGAAAATTCACTTTGCAAAGAGAAAATGAATTTACCTTGAATGAATAAGGTGAAATTGTGCTGAGTTCAGTCATTCAATCTTGTGCAAGCAAAAATCCTATTTTCTTTTTATTCTCCTTGCACATGATTGGGTACTTTGCAAAGCTTATTTTGTTTCACCGTGAAAATGCTCTACTTTATTAAATCAACACTGCCGTATTGCAGGAAAATGACTAAATGAAGACATTGGGCTGCTGTGCTGGATAAAAATAACAAGTAGGATGACAAAGAGCAACATATTTCAGTTATGGCAGCATTTTAGCAAACTCAGTCACTCATACCCTAACCTCTGTGCATGATTTGATTGTCCTGTTTATATAGGCCTTTTAAATAAATATCTTATGTAAATACTTGACAGTTCTTTAAATAATGTCGCCTCAGGTCGCTTCTGCTAGATCTGTTTTTGAGTGAGCAGAGGGATTGCTCCCCTACAGTGACAGATGAGAACATGTACAGTATATATGTATTGAAAATAAATGACTATGTCCTGGGGGGGGGGGGTTCTATTATGTTTGCTTTTGTCTAAATTATGTTTTAGGAAATATGGACTTTTCCAATAAATCAAGTTGATATTTGTGATGTCTCAAGAATTTCAGTTAGAGCTCTGAGTAGTAGGATGTTGAAGAATCCATTGTTTGGACTAAAAATTACAGGGGACTGCCTATGACAGCCTAGGGCATAAATACAGACTGTGCGAATGTCCCTAGGCTTAACAGTGTGTTCTCTTCACTTTATGTCTAGAATAAAAGAAAATTTCTCTTTTCTCCTATATCTCCTATTCCTTTGTAAAAGCTGATGCTTCCACCTATAGTTTTACTAGTCTAAACAAACAAACTAAGTTCATCATCTATATCATTGTGTAACTATAATGGTTTTGTGTCAATTACATTATTAAGTGGACTTTAAAATGGAAGGTTTCACTATTCTAATTCTTAGCCTCCAAATCCCATGCAAGAACATTAAGTGCCACCTTTAAAAAAATGCAGACGAAAAAAGTTCCTCGTACTACAGCATCTAGTCTTCCAGAACCCTCTCCCATGCTCCTGTGATATCATTGCAAGGTCTGGAGAAACCTGAGGATCCACAATCTCACAAGAACACAGGAATGTGGTAAGGTTGAATGACATTGCATAGGTAAGTAGGAATAGAAAGAGATGGCCAATGATGTCACTCATAGCATTACCACAAAGGAAGTCCCTACGTATGCGCTTTTTTGGATGTTTACATAGTTATTGAGGTTGAAGGAAAATCCATTGAGTTCAATCAAAAGGAAAATGAAAACATAAATCGAAAACCAGCATACAGGTCCCTTCCTTTGTAGTAATGCTGACTTGTTAAAGTGACACCATTGTTGTAGTTGTCTTTTCCTATCCCTCTAAGATACCGATACTGCAACCAATTAGCTTATGTCTTTCATTTTTTTCATTCAGCTTAGAAAAAGATGATTGGCTGTGTTACAGCTGAAAAAAAAACTTTTTATTGATTTTCCCCCCATGTCTGATATTGTAATCTCAATAAAAGCCTGGGGGTGGGGGGAGGGGGCGGGGGGTGTTTAAGGAATGAGTCATTGTTCTGATATATTCACTTGTTTGAGTAAACTTCAGCTTGAGATACTGAGCTGTGTAAACAACAGGCATTTTTTAGAAGGAGACATCTGGAGGGCATATGAAAAGCAGTCCAAAGCTCCTTCTGCTGACTGAATATTACAATACATAAAATTCATATAAAATATCTTATATTTACCTGACTATATATAAGAAAATGTATTTTTAACATTTTAACATGTACTGCCTTTATAATAATAAATAAAGACATTTTTTTTTACAAAACCACAATTAAACTACTGTTAAATGTGAGTAAACTGAAAGCTTATGGGGAGTCTTAAATGTTTATATCTATGATAGAATGGGGAGTTCATCCAGATTTTGCATTAGGGTCCTGTGGCTAATAAAGTAGTTTCTGAAGGCTGCAGTGTAGAAAAAGCAAAAGCTCCATATTCAACTATTTGAAATAAACTTGATCCGAGTTGTGCTTATCTTGAGACATGCATATAAAAATCAAGAGTTATAGTTACATAGTTATTAAGCCGTGCACCTGATTACATCATATCTGACTAAATGCGTAGGGAGGAGCCACACACACACGCTACCACGCATGCACAGCCAAGTGCTGGCCATCTTTGTTACTGGAAAAATACCTACTTTCTATTTATGGCGTTTTTACATGCTGTTTGTTATCTACCCAATTGTAAGAGCAATCTTTTTTTATTAACCACTTGCCGCCCGCCCTATAGACAAAAGACGGCGGCAAAGTGGTTCTGTTATCCTGACTGGATGTCAAATTGTGTCCTAAGGATTACCCACAGGGGCGCGCATCACGGTGATCGGTGGTGCGGTGTGTCAGTCTGACTCACCCCATTACCGATCTCTGTAAAAATCTTCCATTGGAAGCTCTTTACCATGTGATCAGCCGTGACCAATCATGGCTGGTCACAGTGTAAACAGGAAGAGCCGTTTAGTGGCTTTTCCTCTACTCGAGTCTGCAGACGTGAGTAAAGGAGAGCCGAATGGCGGCTCTCCAGACAGGGGGGTCTATGCTGATTGTTTATCAGAGCAGCCCCCCCTAGGATCGCCACACTGGACCACCAGGGAGCCTGCCCAGGACCACCAGGGAGAGCCCACCCAGGACCACCAGGGAGACCAATAGGCAAGCTCACCGTGACCACCAGGAAGCTGATCCTAGACCACCAAGTAAGGGACACAGTGCCCTACATGGATGGCACTCTGCCACCCTAGACCACCAGGGATGCAAAAAAAAATAGCCAAATAGCATTGCCGCCTATCAGTGCTCACCAGTGCCCACCATTGCTGCCTATGAGTGCCCATCAGTGCCGCTTATCAGTGCCCGTCAGTGCTGCTTATCAGTGCCACCTATCAGTGCTGCATATATGTGCCTCACCATCGGTGCCACCTCACCAGTGCCAATCAGTACTGCCTCCTCAGTGCCCGTCTGTGTAGCCTCATCAGTGCCCGTCAGTGAGGGTGAAAATGTACTTATTTACAAAATTTTGTGACGGAAACAAAGAAAAAAAAAGTTTTTTTTCAAAATTTTCGGTAATTTTTTTATTTGTAGCACAAATACCACCAAAAGAAAGCTCTATTTGTGGGAACAAAAAGGATAAAAATTTCATTTGGGGACAGCGTCGCATGACCGCTCAATTGTCATTCAAGATGGGACAGCGCCGAAAACTGAAAATTGGTCTGGGTGGGAAGGGGGGTAAGTGCCTGGTACTGAAGTGGTTAATCCACAGATGTTTACAATATTACACTATGTGGAGCCTTTTACTTCCAAATTCCATGATCTACTGTGAGCTTGTCAGATTTACCTGGCCATTTGACAAGTCCTTATATATTGGCAAAAGTGATCTGTGCTGATATTTCATCTCCTGCCATGGAGTCCATCTCTACTGCTTAGTTGAGCGCATACTGACTACCCTGAATAGGGGGGTTGCTGGCATTCTGGTAAGCCTCTAGTGAGGGTATCTTTGGTGTCACCTCGGCTATCCCTGGACTCCTTTACAATCTCATCACTGAGTTTTGGGACTTTCACTTCTGTTATTTTATTTTGGAGGCTTATAATAATTTTTCACATTTTTTTGCCTTTGCATTATTCATAGACACTACGTAATGTGTATTCATCACTACTTTGCAGTCACAATTATTTCATTTATTTTTGCGTATCATGTAAAGGCATATTTAAATATATATGCGCAGCACTTTTTTGGATGTTTACATAGTTATTGAGGTTGAAAGAAAATCTATTGAGTTAAATCAAAAGGAAAATGAATACATAAATTGAAAAACTGCATACAGGTCCCATATACATAGCCCCAAACCTGCAATTGAACCAGAGGAAGGCATAAAAACCTTCCAAAACATGGTACAATGTCCTTCCTCATCCCCCAAGGCAATCAGGTATTTCCTGGATCAACAATCTATTCTATTGGATTATTACTTATTGTGTATAAGTATATTCTGTGCAATTAGAAAAAAAAATCCAGATTTTTTTAATAAACAAATATACTAAGCTCTCTAGAACTAGCTCCTGAAGAACTATATTCCACATTTTTACAGCTTTTACTGTTCAAAAGCCTTTCAGTATGCACAAGTTAAACCTCTTTCACTCCAAAAGGAAAGAGTAATTTGCAATGACCTTAAAGTGTATCTAAATCCAAAAACAAAAATGAAATATATTTTTAGCTTACAACCCTTAAATGTGGTGGCTGCATTAGTGTTCTTTTAGGTTTCTTTCCCTTTTTTTTCTTCCGTTAACACACTTTTTGTCTTAGGGTGCCTCCACTTTATGACCAATGGAGCCACTCTTGGATAGCAGCATTTTCAATCTGTGAAAAGAGTAATGTTATATACACTAGCAAATTTAGATGGACTTGTTGAACAATCTAAAGCCATACTCCACGCAACACAGCAAAACCACAGCAACATTTTTGTTCCTTTTGGGATAATGGTTTTACACAAATTAATAAAAGCATCCCTGACAGTATTAAATGGTTTGTCTTAACCTTTTAACAACCATTTTTGCTGGACAGATTGGTCTGTTAAAGGAAGTTCAAGAATAACAGAATTTCTTGCTGGAACTTAGGTAGAAATAAAGGGAAAGCCTCAAATGAAAATGAATGCAGCCATCCCGTGTAAGGATGGTAAACTACAATATATTATATTTATATGCTTTAAAGTGAGCAACTTTGCAAGTTTACTATATGGACTATTCATGTATGTATACAAGGTGATCATACTGTATGCCCCTTAAATGCATCTTCTCAGGCGATAGTTGCATTGTTAAATGTAATTTATTTTAGAATGACATTTCACAAATGATAGCTGCCATACTACTATATCACTGATATAATCATATAACAAGCCACCAGAAAAATATGCATGTGACTGATTATTTATGCCTGAATTAAGAATATAAAAAGCTCAGGTTACTGACAACAATTCTGCACAGCTACAAAATGCCAGTGCTGAGTGATTCAATGCATTTGGGAATGACTAAAAAACAATCTTAGTTAAATAGGGCATTACACATCTTTAAGCTCAGTTTGCAGATATCTGTTATGCACTGAAAATTACCTTCTTAAAAAAAATGGTCTGCACTAACAAGATATTAACCTTCCCCTGCTTGCATTTTAGTATCTTTTTTACAGACCCTGCTTAGACCCTTCAGCTTTGCTATTCTCCTGAAATGAATATCAGCAACAAATGCAACCCAAGCCAAAGGGTCAGGAACATGACTGACTCTACTTCCTGCTCTTAAGAATTCATTTAAACCATAACATGTGCACCATATAGCATGCATTTTCGTGCAGTGAGACATGTTTTACTAAGCAGCCAATTTATTTTGGATGGGCTGACAACATGACTTATTGCACATAAAATAGGATCTGTGCCATTTTTAACCACTTAACGCAAATCACCGTTTATAGACAGCGGCAGCTTTAAGTGGATGTATCGGGGAATAGCCTGCAGCTACAGTAGGGTTGCCAACTCATCCCTTTAAACCCATATGAATTAAACACATATGAATTACACAGGTTCTGAGGCTAGTTTAATGCAGATAAGACACCAAGTGAGTTTAATTACCACCACCTTAATCAGCCACAGAACTGGGTTCTGGTTTAAAGGGATGGGGTGGCATCCCTAAGCTACAGGCTATACCCCGGTACCGTTTTGTAGACCGGAGAGTCGGCTATCCGGCGATAACGGCCGGTCCGGCTCAAGAGCCGCTCGGCCGTTATGCCAGGCCTTGGGAGGGGACACCACCCCTCCCACCACCTTCTGCCACTCTTCTCTGGTCTCCCGTACCACCAGGAGCCGGAGCTCTGATCCAGTGCATCCACCGGCTAAGAGGAGACCTGAAGGAAGCCGAAATTGGTTTCGGGTCTCCTTCGTCAAACGTCACTTCTGGTTTACTCAGCATCCAATGGCGTCAGTTTTAAAAAAATGAGGGTATTCAAAATCACCGTTTTTGGCGCTCTGAATACTTTTAAGTGTAAAAAAGGAATGGGGGGTCTTTTAGACCCTCAATCCCTCCTTAAAGAGTACCTGCCACTATATATTACTATCACAAGGGATGTTTACATTCCTTGTGATAGCAATAAAAGTGATCAGAATTTTTTTTTAAAGGAACAAAAGGAAAGAAAAGAAAACGAATATGTAAGTCACACCCGCATATGAAAACAGTGTTCTAATCACACATGTGAGATATTGCCGCGATCTCCAGAGTGTGAGCAATAATTCTAGCACTAGACCTCCTCTGTACCTCTAACCTGGTAACCATTAACATTTTTTAAACCGTCGCCAATGGAGATTTTTAAGTACCGGAGTTTGCCACCATTCCGCGAGTGTGCACAATTTTCAACCGTGACATGTTTGGTATCTATTTACTCGGAGTAACATCCTCTTTCACAGTATACAAAAAAAAAAAAAACGTTACTGTTGTCTTATATTTTAACTCAAAAAAGTGAATTTTTTCCAACAAAATAGCGCTTGAAAGACTGCTGCGCAAATACAATACAACATCGGATATATAAAATCGGATTTTATCTTGTAAACAACAAGTGTCAAAAAGGGCTTCGGGGCTAAAGTGGTTAAGATTGCAACACAGTGCAATGCAACATGCAAAACCTGCACATATGTGTATTGTGGCACACTACATAATGCTGTATATGTGTACTAGTAGTGAATTGCAAAACACCGAATTGCACTTACACAATGCATTATCATGATCAATGCATAATACCAAAGAATGGCAACCTAAATTGGTCATATGTGGCTGCCCCTTTAAATAAGTGAATAAATCACCTGCAAAAGTGAAACAAACAAAATAAAGAATGGTGCTCACAATGCTAAATAAATACAGTAGATAAGTGACATTCAAATAATGATATGACTTCATGTGGCCATGAAGATGAACAGTAATGTCATGAATTAGCGATAATTAAAAAATGTGGGAAATTCCAATGAGACAATTCCCGACACCAAATAAGTGCTTCAGTATGAAGGTATCTTCCAATTTTTCAGCACTGGTGCTCAAGTAATGGATGTCAACTCACCAGAGGTGTTTGGCACCCTTTTTACAGGAAGGTCAAAAAACGTTTTTGATAACCAATGAGGTTCCTAAGCTGTGGCCACTCCACTCCAGTGCTCCCTCAAGGTGTAGCTTGGATGGGTGAAATAACGCCACAGGAGACACTATTATGAAAGATTCCATAGTGTAGTAAGGTTTATTTAGTGATGATAAAAATAGGTATAAAAGATTTTGCAGTCACATATCACTGTGCCTGAACCTGGCACTGGGTAGGTACAGCATGTGCGGAGGATGCCTGTTGCACTGGTGTGTGATCAACGCCTCGCTCTCACTCACAGCCAAATTGGAAGTCACATGAGACCCGGAAGTGACAAATCCCCCGCTCCGACGTTTGTTTCACCCTACTTGGCATCTTCAGGAAGACTGATTTTATTTTAAACATTTTTTATTTATCACTAATTCATGACATTACTGTTCGTCTTTATGGCTACATGAAGTAATATGATTATTTGAATGTCACTTATCAACTGTATTTATTTAGCAATGCGTTATCATGTTTTAGAATGCACATTATGGTGTGAATGAGCTCTAAAAGGACCTGTGTTGATAAAATCAACGTGAGTGAAGTCGGTATTTTGGGGTGTATCTATAAGTGTGTCACTTTGTACTCAAAATTAAAGTCTATTGCCACCTATTTTTAAACAGCCATGAGGCATATGCCATTAATAATAAATTTGCCAGATTGTGACTCCTGCTGGGGTATACATACCTGTGAACAATTGGAATTGCATCATTATTTTTCTTCCCCTCGCCTTTTTTTAGGGAGGGGGGTGTTTACATAATTTTCCTGCAGCTGCCATGGTTGGGTTTTTAATAATTGGCCAATTATGATTTTATTTTATTAGTTAGATTGCATGTTCTAGGTCAGTGATGGCTAACCTTGGCACCCCAGATGTTTTGGAACTACATTTCCCATGATGCTCATGCACTCTGCAGTGTAGTTGAGCATCATGGGAAATGTAGTTCCAAAACATCTGGGGTGCCAAGGTTAGCCATCACTGTTCTAGGTTATAAGTGTTTAATAGGGTTATTTTTCTTAATTATTGCATGTGTCAGGCAACTTTGCTGGATCTCCTATATATACACACATACATTTAGGGATACATTATACTTTTGCATATTGAGGTTGAGCTCAACCTGGTTTTTATTTAATTATTTATTTTTTTTGTCAGTTTCCTGTTCAATTTGAAAGTGTTACTGTGAACAGTCATTGAGTATGTTGAAAACTGAAAATAAAAAATAAACTGCAATATACTTTAAATGCTAGCAGCAGCTCCTTGGCATAAATGCAATGCTAAGCAAAAGCTTTTTGTATTGTTTTACATTTTTTGAGGGGCTGCTGCAACTAGTGGCTAAAAAATGTGATACCGTAATACCGGGAAAGTAATAGTTATTGATGGTGATAGATCTACACATTGAAGAAGCAGTGCAAATGAACTTCTGGCTGGCATATTCTACTGGCTTGGATGTCCTTTAGACCTACTAACAAATATGTAGATCAAGGGCCTTCCTGCTTTCATAAAAATGATTGGCTTGCTTGTATTTGTCCTAATATTATGAAGTTTTGGCAAACCCAAAGGAGATTTACAGAGATTGTACAATCAGACTGTATATTGTAGATATTGTAGATCATGTACTGCTTTTGTAAAAACTTGAGTCCACAGCTTGGCCACGGGTTCACTTTGTTACTTGCACAAATTCTGCTGTGATGCACAATGTTTTTATTGATATTTTTGCTAACAGAGGCAGTTGAGCATGCCATTTGGGAACATGGCTAATAATCTTGTGTCAATGATATCTGCCCTAACTTTCTAAGGCCAGAAGAGCATTTATAGTGGCACTTCAATCTTAGATTGTTTTTTTTTAATTATTTGAACCACTAAATAAATGAAGTGTGTCAGCAGTGAGCATATGTTAATTTTTCCAAGTGCATTGCCTCATCAAAGTTCTTGCGCCTTGGTGTTGAACACATAGGTCAGCATTTTGCTGGTGGTTATATATTAGTAACTATCGTGATTTGGGTCTTCTATCCTCAGGGTCAAAAAGTGCAATTTGCAACATTTACTAAAAATGAAAGTTCTTGAGATAAACAGATGGGTACTGCAGCTAATTGTCCATTAGGGAGAATATAAGCATTGTGCTGTGAAAACCCATGCAAAAAATTCAATTTACAAACATGAAATGCACAGTGTTATTTACATAAGAGCAATGAGAAATCATAGAACACTTCTTCCGTGTAGTGGTCCTTTTTCTTGTTCATTTCTCCAGCATGTTGTAAGTCTAGCCCCTAACAGATCCTGTTTAGTTACTTACATAAGAAAAGATCCCAGCTGTCTGCTTGTGGGGGGTTCATCAGAGATGACAAAAGATGCACGTGATGAGACAAATGCTTGTTTGTACCAACACCCTCTTTAGGGGTGTAAAAATATCACCAAAGCATACAGTACAACTTGCATCGTCTGACATGGCAAACAGATCTCTGAGAGCAATTACAATAGCTGAACTGATAATTAGGGCCCGACACATCCAATTAGGAGAAATAATTACCGTTCTATGGCCAAGAGAGATAATTAATTCTTTATTCTGCAACAAGCAAATATTTTAAAAATAAATCTGCAAAAGTGTAAGACATGCAGTATTATAAAAGACATTATTAGGTAATCATCCCACACTAAACTGATATTGCAGTTTAGTGTTGGTGTCTGGCAATATGCTGCCTTAAGTTATACAGCACATCTCTTCTGATTCACTGTGGAATTTTTGGTGGCCTTTTTGAGTGTTTCTGTTCCTTCACTTACATTGTTCAAGGCACAAACTGTAAGGTGGGTTAACCACTTCAGCCCCGGAAGGATTTCCAGCTTTAGGACCGGAGCCCTTTTTGCGATTCGGCACTGCGTCGCTTTAACTGAAAATTGCGCGGTCGTGCGACGTTGTACCTAAACGAAATTTGCGTCCTTTTTTTCCCACAAATAGAGCTTTCTTTTGGTGGTATTTTATCCCCTCTGCGTCATTTCTGATCGCCGCTATAAACAAAAGAAGAGCGACAATTTTGCAAAAAAACCCAAATTTCTTACTTTTTGCTAAAATACAAATCCAAAAAAAAAATATAAAAAAAACATTTTTTTTCACAGTTTTTGGCCGATTTATATTCTTCCTCATATTTGCGATAAAAAAAAATCGCAATCTGCGTTTATTGATTGGTTTGCGCAAAAGTGGCCACGTTTACGGAGGATGAGAATTCATTTTTGGGGTTTTATTTATTTATTTTTTTACTAGTAATGGCGGCGATCTGCAATTTTTAGCGGTACTGCGATATTGGGGCGGACATGTCGGACTATTTTGACACTTTTTTGGGACCATTGGCATTTATACAGCGATCAGTGCTATAAAAATGCACTGATTACTGTGTAAATGCCATTGGCAGTGAAGGGGTTAACCTGCAGGGGGCGCTCTAAGGGTTAACTATGTTCCCTGGGCGTGTTCTAACTGTGTGTGGGCTGCCCTAGCTGGGGAAGGGAAGTGGTCACAGCCTTCGTATACAGGAAGGCTGTGATCACAGCCCTTCCCCCTTCACAGAACGGAGGTCCGTGTTTACATACACGGACCTCCGTTCCTTCGCTCCGGGGGGGCCATCGCGGGTAGCCGGCGGCAATCGAAGCCGCCGCACCCGCTCCATGGCCCTGCCCGAACACAGTGAGCGTGCGGGCGCGCCTCCGGCGGCGCGCGCGCTCACAGTGCGCGTTATCGCAGCCGCCGTCGTATGACGGCGATTTGCGATAACGAGCCACTTTGCTGCCGTCAACCTGCGGTTGGTGGTCGGCAAGTGGTTAATCTAAAGCAGACATAGCATTCTTTGATACACTGACCACTAGGGGTTGATTTACTAAAGACAAATAGACTGTTCACTTTGCAAGGGAAGTTGTACTTTGCAAGGGAACTTTCCTCAGAGCTTAGTGAATAAGGTGAAGCTCTGCTGACAGCCATCATCCAATCATGTGCAAGCAAAAATGTGTTTTTTATTTTCCTTGAAGGTGATTGGGTATTCTTCACAAGGTGAAATGTCACCACATTCACTAGGGAGATTTCCCTTACAAAGAGAAACTTCCCTTGCAAAGTGAACAGTCTATTTGACAAATAAATCAATCCCTTAGAGTTTTGATTTATTTTCTAGCTTGTCTACTGTTTTACAGAATAAAAAAAAAAGCCAGATCAACTCTGAATCCTTTTAAACTAGCTTTTTTTTTACACTTTTAACTAGTTTTAGGATGTTGGGGCTGATTTTTTTTAAAGGAATACAGGCTTTGGAGTTCACTAAAGGCAAATAACATGTTCACTTCGCAAGAGAAGTTGCACTTTGCAAGGGAATTTGGTCCAGTTCTTGGTGAATGTGGTGAAGGAAAATAAAAAAACAGCATTTTCGCGTGCCCAATTGGATGGTGAAGGTCATTAGAGTGTCAACACATTCATAAAGCAATGGGGCAAATTGTCTTGCAAAATGAAAAACATGTTTGCCTTTAGTAAATCAACTCCCATACACTTTGCATAGTTTGTGCTCACTGAGCTTTGAAAATAAGATGAAGCCCTTTTTTATTCAATTCTTTAGTGTTTGCTAGTCAAACTAGTGTTGTTTCAATTTCCTTTGCACCTGATTGAACAATGAACACAACTTATTTACTATCTAGAAAAACAAACCCTCTGGTGGGACTTTAGAGGGCATAGACTCCACTCAAGCAAAATACAATAGGTATAAAAGGTTTCTAGTTTATTACAAAATTGTAGTTAAAAAAGGGAAAAGGGGAAACAGGGGATAAAGCAAGGGCTACATTCCCCAATATACAAAATAATAAAATGCAACAGTACATATAGCAGAACCACATATTTAATGCACTACTGTGTAATTGAAACAGAGTGCACCCCAATGTGTTTCAAGGTCGTGCGTTGTTCCTCTTCATCAGGGGGAAGTGGTGGTATAGCTCATATTGTTCGGGCATATATATAGCATAATGTGGGTTCTCGTATAGAACTAATGCAGGATAAAAACAAGAGTACGAGATGCTGCTGCCACTAGTATCATAGTGTCCATGAAGGTAGGTCGTGAAGATCGATCCCACTGTTACCGCTTGTGAAGGAAAGGCGGGTAAGGTAGTAGAGGGGAAGGCGGGGTTTTGGGAGCAGATTTAACTACCCCCACGGCTGGATTCCAGGGAGGAAGGCTCACTGAGAGGTGGGCTGCCCGATGGTGTGGGTCAACCCATGCCGTCTAAAGTATGTATAGATACTGTATGGGCAGTAAGAGGGCTGCATGGGAGTAGAGCAGATTCCAAAAGGTATGGTCTCAATGTTATAAGTATATTCGACAGATTAAACAGAACACCATGTGGAGACAAGCCTCTCCATCAGTTCACCAAATGGTGGGGGGTGTTTACTGTTTGAGGGTGCTGGGAAAAAGTGAGCTGCATCTGCATAGATCCTGCATGTGCATTGAGGCACTCGCCTACTCTTCCCCCCGCCATTTGGTGAACTAATGGAGGGGCTTGTCTCTACATGGCGTTATGTTTAATCTGTCAAATATACCTATAACATTGAGACCATACCTTTTGGAATCTGCTCTACTCCCATGTAGCCCTCTTACTGCCAATGGGGGGTAGTTAAATTTGCTCCCAAAACCCCACCTCCCCCTCTACTACCTTACCAGCCTTTCCTTCACAAGTGGTAACAGTGGGATCGATCTTCGCGACCTACCTTCGTGGACACTATGATACTAGCGGCAGCAGCATCTAGTACTCTTGTTTCTATCCTGCATTAGTTCTATATGAGAACCCACACTATGCTATATATATGCCTGAACGATATGAGCTATACCACCACTTCCCCCTGATGAAGAGGAACAACGCACGATCTTGAAACGCGTTGGGGTGTACTCTGTTTCAATTATACAGTAGTGCATTAAATAAGTGGTTCTGCTATATGTACTGTTGCATTTTAATATTTTGTATATTGGGGAATGTACCCCTTGCTTTATCCCCTGTTTCCCCTTTTACATTTTTTAATTACAATTTTGTAATAAACTAGAAATCTTTTATACCTATTGTATTTTGTTTGAGTGGAGTCTATGCCCTCTAAAGTCCCACCAGAGGGTTTGTTTTTCAAATTTGTATTCAGGGATGTGGGCATATTCTCCACATATCCCAAGGAGTTAAAGTGTACCCACTGACTTATTTACTATCATTTACTTTGCAAAAGTGAACATTTTCTTTGCTAAGTGCACAGGCTGTACTAAAGTAAATCCTTTCATGCCTTTTTGTGCATCTTGGAGTATTTAATACACTTAAATGCACAATAAAATGCACATCAGTGCATGCCAAAACACACTGAAGCGTATCAACGTTATGCTGCAGCTTCAAAACTCTACATGTGCTAATGTGAAAAAGAATATTCAGAGCATACTTACAATAGCAGTAAAAAGCATTGTACATATAGAAATACTTTTTTTAAGCTAAGAAAGTACTAAGCATCATCACCAGAAAGCCAATTAAAAAAAAAGAAAAAGGATTTTATGCTATTTCATGGTTTGATCAAACAATATCATTCTATATGTCATATTTGAATCTGTTTATTGCTTAACTGATCGAAATATGTGGTTATATTTACTGATCATATAAACAGCATTTGTTAACATAACTGAGTTAACTTCATGCCATGGTTTATATTAGAAGCAAACATGAAGCAAACAAAAAAAAAAATGACACAAGTTTCCATTTCTTCATTAAATTTAAATGCATAAAATCATTGGAGTTGGAAAGCTAATATTTGTCTAGCTCAATGCGCAAATATGCTTGCTGTCATCGGTATGTACAAAAAAATCCTCACTTTCTGGATCTGTCAGGTTGTTTAATCAATGTTTGCCTAGGGTAACAACTAAGAATCAGCCGCACTTGTTAAATTAAATCATTTTGCAAGTTTTATTTCCTTTGATAGCAAACACTGAAATGACGCATCAGCGATGATAAGCAGAGAGCAGTCTTTCTTAATATCCTTCATTTAAGTGAGGCTGATTCAGTATAATGCTGCACAAATTGGCTGCCTGTGGGTATGTAGAAGTATCACAAACTGGGAATTTAATCAGGAAGCAGAAAACACAGTTTCGACAAGCATCATAAAACTGGTTTGAGCAAAATGCTTTTTTTTTTTTTATTATTGCAAATTAATTTACTGTTTGCACACACATGACACCAATTATAACTAACTTCCCAATCTAAACACAATCTAGATTTTATTTATTAACACATAATAATCCTGCATTTATTTTATTGTAGTTGCCCTTATGTAGCAGCCATATGATACCTGTTTAACTCTGAATTCTTTTCATTCAAGGGTGCATAGCGTGTACAACAAACACTATGATGTCCCTCTTGTCTATAGTGTGATACCATGGATTGCTGCCTGCTGCTGTTTCCAAATGCAGCCACTAGAATGTGCCATGCAGCCACTTTCTCTAGCCAGGACGTCAGCTAATCTAACAATGAAACAAGAACAGGCTGCGAGAGACAACGGCACTCTCAAAGTGAAGAAGACAAGGCAGCATTGTTTTATGGGGAAGGCTACTTTCATCTACTACATGATGAGATCAGAATCATCTTGAGGATCAGCTGAAGTATCCTAGATCCATGTAAGTAATCCATGCTTTCTGCTGTAGGCTAGCTTTTATCCTTCTTTATGTTAACAAATACAATTTATATGTGTACTTTGATCATCAAAATAGTCATTCAGAAAAAGGTGTTCAGAAGAATACAGCTTATATGTTTCAACCTTTTTTTTCAATTTAAACTGTTTAGTTTTAATATGTTGTTACTTCATTTCAATGTTGGAGATCAGATTATGTGATATTTTGTGTCTAAGGACAATCAGGTAAATATCATCATTGTTAATGGTGTTTTATTAGCATTTCACATATTTTATTGCAGTTTCATGGGTTCTGATGGAGCCATGTGTATGTTTTTAGGAAGACCCTTCAGATGCACAGAACATTTTGGATGCTTAAGGTGTGCAACATTCCCTTGTGATTGGGCTCAGGTAGACTTGTGGAACACAATGCCATGGTGGTTTAAAAGTATAGACCATACCAAAGGAGACACATTAAGGTCCTGTTAGATTGCGTCAAGATCAGCCAGATGCCGTTTTCTAATGTAAAAATGCAGCGTGATGAAAATCCATCAGAAAAGGCTCAGTCTGGAGGACAACAGCCAGGTATTTCATATCTGGACCCTTCATTCATATATACAAGAAAAACCTTCAGGGATCCAAATATCTGAATACAAAACATGATACCAAGATAAAATTCCTCGGCAATAACCTTAACCTGTGTTGAAACGTTATAAAAACTAAAGACTCTGGAAATATCTTCTAGATAACCTAGAACAATTAACATTAGGTGTGACACAGATGTTCTCTAGCTCCTTGAACTCACCTGATGCATATGCTCTGGTACTTTACTCTGGAGGACTCTGAACCAACTACTTACCTCCACGTCAAAACCTTCATCAGAGTTTGGAATGCCAGTATACTATCACTGCTTGTTTGAGGATATTGCCCAAGGCATGATAAATCTAGATAGCTAACAACCTGCCGTTGGCAGAAAGAAAGTTTAATCGTGGGCATTTAATTGAGTGAAAAGTACCAGAGCCGGGAACAATTTTTTTTGTCTTAGTTTTTACCCATGGATCTTAAGAAAAACACAAGAAATATATATATATATAGAAATGAAGGGGTTTGCAGCCAATGCCTCTGTCTGACAAGCAAGAAGAATGTAAAAGTACAGCTAAAAACCAAGAAAGATTGAGTATGAAAAGCTATAATCAATACAACAGATGCCAAGACAATGCAAAAGCTACCTTTGCTTTCAGAAGGGATCAAGCTTTAGCGGTTCCAGGTACAGTATTGTCATTTCTGCTCTGTGATGTGTATGTGAGATTGGTTGTAATTATCCAAGTCATCCACTAAGCAGTGCAAAGTATGGCTTTAAATGCATCTGCAGCCTCTAAAGCGAAATGTAATAAATAAATAATGCCGTGACATTTATTCTGTGTGATACATTTAGGGCTGCCTCATCCAGCCTACATTGCCCTAGTTATGCAGACTGTAGTAACTAGATGTGCTCTTTTAATGGTTGAATAAAAATCAAGCTTTATGGGAGATTATAATAAGGATATTCTGGAGCTTAATTAAAAGTCTTTTGAGCCCTACAAATACAGACCAACCATACTGCATATTTATGGTGGCTTATCTGCTGACATAAAAACTCAACAAGCTAATGTGAAGGAGCTAATTATAATAGCCCTCAAAGTATGTGGATTTATAACTAGAGCGAGATGGATAGGTAGCTAGATATGCTTACACAAACATTAATCACTACTACTTGTTTTACTTGATAAGTAATGTCTGCGCTTATATATATCTATATATACTATGTATAGATATAGATATATATACTGTGTATAGATATATAGATGTATACACTATATATATATATATACTGTACATACATACACACACACACCATATTCACATACATTTTGTATATTTGGTATACCTTGTGTGAACTCACACTAGTTAATAACTGTTAGTTCCTGTCTGAATATGCATTTTTTTTTTTTGCCTTACTGAATAGTAATGGTGTGGCTGTGTCTTTTAACTTTTAATTTTGCCGGGTAGAATCGCAGGTGTAGCACACAGTATGGAATATATAATATATTAAGTTGTCCATACATATTAGATAGCGGTTGTACGTTAGAAAATGTAACCATGAGAAGTTTATTAAAGCGATAGCAGGATTTGCAGACTTCTGTGGCATGAGTGTGACTACAAAGAAAGTAGTGGGGTACCCACCTAAAAATTTCAGGTCATGTGTTGGATGTAAAAGGTGCTGGACTGGCTGACTGTAATCAAGGAGGTTTCTCCTCTCCCACAGAATATGTGGACATTTTTGGCTGTCCCCCAGGACCCCCTTTGGTAATACTTTCTATATATCTATTTATCTGTCTATCTCATGTCTACAATTGAAATATTCTGCTATCTAATGTAAATTAAAAAAAGTCTGGTGGCATATCTGTGTATAAAGTAACCTATAATAAATTTGGCGTAAACTATGCATAATTTGAAGGAAACCGCAGTAACCACAGTTTAATACACGGACACAAACATGTCTAATCATGCAAAGTCTCTGGATAGATCTGCTTTGAAGACTTTTAGGGAAGTCTGTCTGATGGTGCTTGATGTTTCTTCATGTCACCTTTTTTTATTTTATTGCTCTCCAAGATCATAATCATTTCAATGACCAAAGCCTAGTGGAATGATCCACATTAAAATTGTAAATAATACAAATTTTAGGAGTGTGGCAAGAAATCAATCTGCATTTTCCAGGACACTCTATAATAAGCACTTATCAGGTGCCATCCTTTCACTTTGTAATGTTTGAATTATATAAAGAGTGTCATTCAGCGATTCAGCTACAGGATGCTACGTGGCTGCAATAGTGTGCTGAATAATGAATAATCAGGAAGATAGGAGACTTAATTTAAATTGTACGGGACACCATCCGGCAGCGATAGAAAGAGTAGGCAGACTGTAAAGGGGCCTTGTGAATTAATGAATTCTGTGTACACAGAGAGCCATCTTTCAGTATTTGTGCTCTAAGTGCTTGAATGACTCAAGTGTTATATAACTAGGAGCTCCAGACACAGACTTGGTATTTAACGACTTCAAAACCAAATGTTCACTATATACAAGACAGCTGTGAATTGTACAACGATACATAACCATTTAAACATCCTTATTTATAATAGCGCTCAGAGTAACTAAGAAGGAAAATGTTAGCACATAAAAGTAGACTGAACACTGCTGTGTAATGGTAATTAAAGTATGGGTATGTACTAATGCATATCCCCTGTGCACACCCTTTATTTAACTAAAATTAAATAGTGTTCTATTGCATGCAGGTCTCATTCTATGCCTAAATATTAGGACATCACTGTACCATCAGGGTTTGCCATAGATTCATGTGGAGTTTACTAAAGGGGGTAAGTAGCAGGTCATCCCTGAAAACTTGTGTTTCCATCGCTCAGTCACATATTGGGATCTTTTTATAATTTCCATTCAACCAGCAGTAGGCACCAACTTTGGCAAAAAAAAAAAGAAGTCTTTATATAAAAAAGTGATATCTTTTTTGTGGTTAACATTGCTCTAATTGATCAGAGATAGGACCGGAGAAACAATTGGATCATGTAAGGTACTGCTAGGTTCTATAGCAGGTCAAAATGTCATACTTCAGTGGTGTCCAACCTTTTGATTTTCCTGGGCCACATTGGAAGAAGAGGAATTGTCTTGAGTCACACATAAAATAGACTTTCAATAAGAATAGCTGATGAGCAGAAAAAGTTGGACAGATCACAAGTTAACGATCACTAATACATGATGCAGATAATATATCTGAATAATAAAACTTAATTTTTTTGCTATTCTTCTTATTACAAAAGTAAAAGAGGGCAATGTAAAACTAGTGTGATATTGCACACTGTTTTTTTTTTTTTTTTATAAATTAACACATCAATATCTGGTTCATTGGACATAGTAGCAATTCTCAAGGTATTCTCAAGGTGCCCATCAGATATTTTGGTTCTAATTTTACCCCTCCTGTGCCTTCTCCTTGAAAATAGTTGCTCACAATAGGTGCTGCTGATAATTGATGACATGAATAAGGCTTGATTGTGATTATTTTTCTTTGGGAACATAAAATTCCAGTAAAGAGACACTGCCAAGTTTTTCTTCCCATTTTTATGAATATTTAAAAAAAAAAAAACAACATTTGTAAGTAAGTTTACAATTTTGTGTTGGGCTGCATTCACAATCATCTTGGGCCGCATGCGGCCCATGGGCTGCAGGTTGGACGCCCCTGTCTTACATGTCGGAGACAGTGGTAAAAAAGTTGAGATATCCACACCTTGAAATGGATTTTCATTGTGTATGCATTGATGTATTTTTTTAATAGTTAGATACATTTGTATTATTTGCTAAACAGCAAAATATTACTTCAAAGATGAGGGAGACGTTGGCTTTTAAAGGAAAATCTAGTTTATGCAATTTTGCCCTTAAACCTTGCACAAATACCAAATTTAGTAATCTGTAATATATATGTTTCAATAAGTAAATTTTCAACAAGATATACGTTGAATAATATAGTTATTTTACCCATTTTTTTTATTGTTATTTCTGGCCTGGCCTGTTTGATTCCGCACCATGTGCTAACCCCCTTTATTATTCTATAATTCTAAAGCCTAGTACCAGGCCAAATGTTGGGCGGCATTAACCGGTTCAATAGAAATCAACCGACATTTGGTCCGTGTGTACCGCAGCCGTTCAGCCATCTTCTGTCAATGAGGCATGACCAGAAAAGGTCTGCCCAATTGTCTCCCGATCAGACCGGAGTGTTCTGGTGGGGGCGTCCCCCCTGTCAGAACACAATAGCACAGCAGGGGAGATTGCTGCACTATCATCGGAACTGCAGCTCCTCCTGAGTTGTCAGTTTTTTTTTCAGCCCCGCTTAGTTCAATGAAAAAATATAATATTGTGTGCAAGGCTTAAGTGTCCCTTCAAACCTGTTCATGCTGTTGTGGTTCTTTACCACACACACGTTAATGTGCCATTGCACTGTGGCAGCCATGAAAGAAAAAAAACACTTGACCCTTTTTTGTAAAGCAGTGCATCACAACACATTACATGTGTACTGTAGTGTGCAGCCACATTTGGGTGTAATTTAGGGTGTCATTTTAAATAAATCAATATGCAATTTATTGAAAATTGCCATTACCATGTTATCAAACATGCATTTTGGTTATATAGTTTTTAGTTATTGCAATGCATAGGTCTAAAGGCAGACTAAGGCTGGGTTCACACCTGTGCAAATTGGATGCGGCTTAAACAGCATCCATTTCGCAGGACACTTGAAAACACATTGTTTTCAATGTGTCCAGTTGACATGGTGTGGTGCATTCGCACTCCGCACAGAAAACATGTGCGTTTTCTGTGCAATGCGGTGCTAATTCCCAGACCATTATGTTCAATGGGAACGCATCTGACATGGAGCTGTGTTCCGCATTCAACAGGTATCTTTTCCCCTGCTCGCGGCACCTCCCCCTCCCTCCCCGGGTAGCTGCTGCACTGCGAGAACAGACAGGAGCAGCCGAATGGCGCCTCCGGTCCTTCTCACAGTAAAACAGGCTGAAATTCTCACTGCAATGGTGTGAATCCAGCATAAAGGTCACTGACTGTTAATCTATATACACATAGTCAATCAGTGCAGTGCAACTAACACAAATAAATGTCCATTCCTTGGTAAAGAGAAGGAGAAAGTCCAAATACCACTCAAAACTCTTGTGTCAAAGTAAGAAAATGGAAGAGCACCTGGGGGGATAAATTCCCACCACCATTATAGAGACTGGCTGCTCACCTTTGACCCCCTAAATTAACAGGATGGTCTATTGCGATTGTCCCACCACGGGGTAGAAGTACTCAAAGGCGTCAGGTCCCAATATGGAGATGAGATCCCATGTAACATGAAAATGAAGCAAAGAAGACTAATACTACTCTCTGCTAAACTTGCTGAACTTTTATTAAATGTAAATAGAAACACTCACATTAAAACCACTTGAATCAGGCATATAATGGTTACAGGCATACAATGGTCACGAACGGCTGGAGATGCACACAAACGGCTCACACTCGAGCCAGGAGAGGGGCGGGTGACATCAGTTGGTGCAGCTCCACCTCCCGTATGTGTTACGTCCCGCGGAACTTTGTCAGTGGGGACAATATTGTTATGAACCTGCAATAACATTTCATGTCCTGTCTGTTTGCTAACCTTTTTGCATGTGTTCAGTTAGAGGCCATGCCTCCATCACCTGTGTGCTTTAGTAAGCCTTCCTCAGCTGGACTCTACCCCAGGCCCTAATTAGGAACATTATTTAACACGCGGCAGTGCAAGCCTACGATGCTGATCAAATATTGTGTGTGTGCTTCTGCCGTGTGCTCTTCGTTTGTTCCCGTGTACCGATCTTGGCTTTCTTGACCCTCCTTGTCTGCTAGTTACCCCGATCTTGGCTTGTTCCTTACCTTCCCTGTTCTGCCTGTGACCTCAACCTTGGCGTGCCTCCTGTCTGTTTCTGTCTGCTTGTAGCCCTGACCCTTGGCTTTCACACTGACCTTCTCTTGCTATCCTGCACTGCTGCTTCCTCTCCATTCACCTGTAGCCAGCTGTGAGCTTGAGCTGGGTGACCCCGGGGGCCGTGACCTAGATCCAGTTGCAGCCAAGTCCATCCTCACCACCAGAGGCTCTGGTGAACACCTGCTGGCTCTTAGACTCCGCTCCCTGGGGAAACCTATGCTCTAGCTCCCTGTGCAATCTGTCTCAGAGTTCCAGCAGTCTCCCTTCCCTGCACCATGGCATGCCTCCTGTCTGTTTCTGTCTGCTCGTAGCCCTGACCCTTGGCTTTCACACTGACCTTCTCTTGCTATCCTGCACTTCTGCTTCCTCTCCATTCACCTGTAGCCAGCCGTGAGCTTGAGCTGGGGGACCCCGGGGGCCGTGACCTAGATCCAGTTGCAGCCAAGTCCATCCTCACCACCAGAGGCTCTGGTGAAAACCTGCTGGCTCTTAGACTCCGCACCCTGGGGAAACCTATGCTCTAGCTCCCGGTGCAATCTGTCTCAGAGTTCCAGCATTCTCCCTTCCCTGCACCATCCTGAGCTCTACTCTCAGCAGTCAGCTAAGGGTTCACAACCTTAGAGGTGTGCCCCGAACCCAGTGGTGTGCACCTGTCACCTGCCGTCAGGTAACCTGACAGATATACAGTTACAAAAGGCTATAATACAACATATATTTTTTACACTTACCCAAAAGTCATAGGTAAGCAGTTCTCTGACCACAATAACCCTTGAAATACTGAACATAAGCTACCCAACCTTTAGTTGTATAGAGATTGATTTACTAAAACTGGAGAGTGCAAAATCTGGTGCAGCTCTGCATAGAAACCAGCTTCCAGGTTTTTTTGCCAAAACTTAATTGAATAAGCTGAAGTTAAAAAAACTGTTTGGCTACCACGGCATCTTGGCTGCACCAGATTTCCAGATGTTGCACTCTCCAGTTTTAGTAAATCAACCTCAATCTGGAAAGGGTTCTTTAAAAAATTACACACTTTTCTCAACATACTAAGATCTGTATGTAAGTCTATTTTTGGATGAAAAAATAGATGCATATCAATGCACATACATTACATCACCCACTGTATAAATCTAATTCAGTCTTATGCAGTATAAAAATGTATACATTTCCTTTCTCCCATTAACTAGCAAAGCTTTGCACAGAGAATATTCTAAGTAAAGACGATGCAACTGTGAAGTGTACTAATAGAACACACATATATAATAAAGAAGGATTTCACAATCACCTTTTCTGTGATACACTGAGGTTTAGTTAAGGCAAAGAAGCTGTTTACTTAGCTTAGTGAATGCGGTGAAAACTTTGAATACCTAAAAATGTGCAAGAAAAAATAAAAATATTTTTGCTTGCACATTATTGGGAGATGGTGAATCATCTCCCCTCTGCCTTGATTTTAACCCAATTAATTTATCCTAATAACATTTTATCTGGCCAGGTTAGTTTACTTAAATATGCCCTAGACATGTTTTTTTTAATTAACAGTTAGGATAAGTGATTCAGCTGTTTCCTAGATTTACACTGTTCAGTGTGGATACAGGGCACATAGTGTAGGTAAAAATGGGCCCCCACTTAAGTGATACTAAAGCTGAAAACGTTTTTTACCTTAATGCATTCCTTGCATTAAGGTAAACAATGTTTTCCATTTCTCTGCCCCCCCCCCCATGTGAAGGGATTAGAGAAGAGAAAATAGATCCAGCACTGTGCACGGCTGCATCTATTCTCCCCTCTTCACACAGCATTCGAGGAGCAGCCTTTGGCTCCTGCTGCTGTCAATTAAATGCAGCACGGCTCCATAGACACACAGCTCGGGAGCCCACAAACACTGCATGCCTCCATAGCAAGCAGCACACAAAGAGGAACAGGAGCCAGGATCGAGCCGGAGGACCCGAGAAGAGGAGGATCAGGGCTGCTGTGTGCAATGCTATTGCACAAAGCAGCAGAGTATAACATGTTCATTATTTTAACCACTTAAGGACTGGAAGGATTTACCCCCTTCCTGACCAGGCCATTTTTTGCGATACAGCACTGCGTCGCTTTAACCGACAATTGCGTGAGCGCAGGGCAGCCATCAGAAATTGTGGGGCCCCTTACACAGCTTTAGACCTGGGCCACCAACATTCCCCAGGGCCCACCCACTGACCAGGGGTGTACACATGCCGCAGTAGGAATTATATACCCTGTGACACTTACCAGGTGTAGCCTGCCAAGCATGACCCATTCAAGTGAAGTGTGCAATGCAGTGTGGGATCCAAAGGGTTAAAAAAACAGTGCACAGGCAGCACAGCCTCACCCGATGCTTGCAATAAGACCTCATGCCAAACCATAGGTGCTGGAGGTCCCAAACTTGAACCAGTTGTGGTGCAGGGGGCCCTCTCCATGTGACCCAAGTTTGGTATTTTTATTGCCTATGTTTCTGGAGAACGGTGTCCCCAAACTGGGTGCCCCCCTCCCATAGACTCCAATGTTAAGTCTGAAATTCACCCGACAATTGCCGGTCAATGACTGGTCACTTTGAGGACCAGGTATGGCCGAACCATAGGTGCTGGGGGCCCCAAAAACTTGGACCAGTTATTGCCCAGGAGGGCCTCTCCATGTGGCCGAAGTTTGGTATTTTTATCCACTATGGTTCGGGAGAACGGTGTCCCCAAACTGGGTGTCTCCCTCCCATAGACTCCAATGTTAAAGACTGATAAAGTCTTTGTTGTAAGGGCCCCTTGAGACACTAGAGCCCCTTACAACAGTACTGCCTGTACCCCCCTGATAGCCCTGCGTGGGCATGCGATGCTGTACCCAAATAAAATTGATGTCCTTTTATCCCACAAATAGAGCTTTCTTTTGGTGGTATTTGATCACCTCTGCGGGTTTTATTTTTTGCGCTATAAACAAAAAAAGGCCGCTCCCACATTCAAAAATTCTGGAAGCAGGTACACAATCAGATAAGCAACATCTCCACATACTCCTTGGAATTTACCCCTGGTCAATACTTATTGCACCACCAGGAAAACACAGATCCCTCCTACCATAAATCATTAGCGATGGCCATGGTTAACGCGGCCAAACTCTGCATTCCGAGACTCTAGGGTTCCCCCAGCATCCCCTCCCTATCCGACTGGGATAGATAAATTAACAGAATTGCGGAGATGGAAGAGCTCATCTCCATCTCACGCAATACCCCAAAAGGGTACGCATAGCGTTGGGTCTGTTGGACTCACTTCCAATCGACGGATGCATACAAACACACTGTGCTCCCTTCTGCTCACTAAAATTGTATACAGTGAACACACGAAAGCCATTCTTTAGCAAACATAAGCAGCAATTCAATATCGCGGTAAGACCATGGCTTTTAGTCTATACTCTTTAGCTGGACCTGACCACACTCCCGGCCACAGCTCCATAGACACGCTTTCTCTAGGCGGTTACTGGTCCCGCTAGCTACCCTCTCCCGTACTTTCAGACAGAGGGCGTTTTTGAGGGAAACCCTACGCCTTTCCCCCCTTCCCCTGGTGGATTGCTTCCCCCCACCCTAGCCCAGTCCCCTCCCCTTCCCGCACTCCCCCCCCTTACGCCTTTAACGATATACTCTCCCAGGTAGTTTCTCCAGGGAGAATACCCCCACTGGACACGCTGGTTGTGGTTCTGCATACTTTCACTTCCCTGGGAGGGAGAACGTATCCCCTAGACCACAAGGTGAGCATCTAGACCAACTAGAGTATAATACTTTGCCAACATGTTGAAAAGTGAATCTTAAACCATTCTGCTTTTGTATGCCTATATTGTATGTGACACCCAGACATGTATCTCTTGTCATCTGTTATACTGGCATTCGGCTGTAACCTTAATAAAGCTTTTTGGAAAAAAAAAAAAAGGCCGACAATTTTGAGGAATTTTTTTTTTTTTAATTTTTGCTATAATACATATCCAATAAAAAAAACTAATTTATTCACTAGTTTAAGTCGATATATATTCTTCTGCAATAGGCGTATATTGATTGGTTTGCACAAAAGTTATCCCGTCTACAAACTACGGCATAGATTTATGAACTTTTATTTGTTTATTTATTTTTTACTGGCAATGGCGGCGATCTGCGATATTTAGCGGGACTGTAACTGTAGGGTGGATGGGCTGGCAGGGACATGACATAGATCACTGTTCCTGATGACTGGGACCAGAAGATCTCTGCCATGTCATCTGGCAGAACGGGGATCTGCCTTGTTTACATAGGCAGATCCCTGTTCTGCCTCTGTACACCGTGACCACGGGTCGCCGGCAGACATAGAGTCTGCCGGACCCGCGGGCACGCTCCCGTGGCACGCAGCGGGGGCACGTGCGTGCTCCACCGGCGGTGCACGCGCACCCGCTATCTCTCATGCACAGACCGACGTACAGCTATGGCGATTTACGCAGGAGAGCTGACCTGCCGCCATATAACGACAGCAGCTGGTCAGCAAGTGGTTAATTTAAAAAAGAAATTTGACATTAGTAACACTTTAAGTTTACCTTTTTCTTTCACACTAAACTGCAGCACAGAGATGTGAACCGAAATGGGATGGGAATGTAATTTCTGCTTGACATGCATTTTCATGTTGCATCAGAAAAAAAACAAGAGTGAACAGGCCCTTATCCCCTTCACTGCCAGAGCCGTTTTTGCATTTTGTGCACACACGAATAAATAAAAATCATTTTAGGCCTGAAGATTACATAAAACCCCCAAAAATTATATATTTTCTAAAAGCAGACAACCTAGAGAATAAAATAGTGGTAGTTTCAATTTTTTATGTCACTTGATATTACCGCAAAGGTCTAGGAAATGCAAAATTTCATTAAAAAACACACTAAATTGAATTTTAGGACAACCCAATGCAATAAACCACCCACATTTTTGGTAAAATTTAAAAGACAAGGTTGCACAGAGTAAATAGATACCCAACATGTTAAACCTTAAATTTGTGTGCGCCCAACATATGCGATTACATTCGTACATGGGCATATGTGGTGGTGGGGGGGGGGGCTCAAATTTTTTTTGCTTAACATCTTTTTCATTACCTAGGAGACAAAAGTCCCCTATGTGATGATTTTTTGGTGACAGGTTCTCTTTAATGAGACATGCATAGTCTAAAAGAGCCTGCATGTCTCCTCGGGGCTCAACTGAATGTATTGCAGTGCAGATCACATTGCAATACATCCCTTCCTGACTATGCTAGCCGGGGACACAGAGAGCCTGACCCGGAAGTGACGTTATGTACGTCGCTTTCCGAGTCACAGTGAGAAGAGAAGGAGAGTGGACATGTGTTCCCTCTTTTCCCTCCCCTACACCTGCCGATGGAATATAATATCTGTAAATATCTATCCAAGATATGCATGTAAATACTTCATGAGTCTATAGGAAAATTGTAGCCAATATAATGTTAAACATTTGGAAACCTATCTGCAATAACGTGGAAGATGATAAACTTCTTTAGCCTAGTTTGATAAACGACTTTAGCCTCATTTTAGCTTGATATAAATGATAGTGGGAAATAGTCATTTGCTCTCCGCTATGTAAACACAATGTTAAAAGACCACAGAGCAGTTGTGGGAACTCATATTTGAATTTGGATCAGCATTTCTATAAAAACCACAAAGGGTGGCAATATTTCAAAAAGACGCCTTTGATATTTGATTCCATGAAATTACATGTTTGAATTTTAAAGTGCCCCTGTACCCTGACTATCAGGGCCGGCGCAAGCATAAGGCAGAGCAAGCCACCGCCTGGGGGCGCCAGCAGAGGAGGGGCGGTGAAATCAGTACTTAGTCACTTGCTGTGCCCACACTGACTGATCATTCCTGATTGGAATCTGTCCTTTGACACAGATCCAGGCAGAATTGATCACTGTAATGCCTCCTATGCCATCTACATTCTATGTGCAGTTTCTCCCCTGTGGGATGACGAAAACCCCCCCGTACTGCACAGTCACTGTGGTCCAGTCCAGCCTGGCAGTGATCTGGGGAGGGGGCCGCTCTCCGTCCTGACACGAGGGTTTCATTTTCAGTGGCTGCTGAAATGCAGGACTGGACTCCTGACAACGGGACTTTGCACTGCTAACACCAGCTGGATTGCCTCCCCCCTCCTATCTTTATTATGTGCTGAATGTAGGCAGAGAGAACTGGGGTGAGTCACTGTAGCTGTGTATTGGAGAATGGAACAGGGCATCCCCAGCATCCCTTTACACGTGCTCTGGTCTGGGCTGTCCCTGCTCCAAGGAGATGTTTTTTAGCTTGATAGTTTTTATAGAATACAGAGCCCCTGTCCCTTCTACAGATGTGATGGACTATTAGGTCCCTTTCACATGGACAGACTCCGGCTCAAATCCACCTGTTTAGTGGGGAATTTCACCACTGATCCCCATTGAGCAGGTGGATGACCGGTCTGTGTCTGCTCCACTGTGCAGAGCGGACATGGACAGAGCTTGCTCTCCTCTATGGGCGGTTGAATGTAAACGGACCTCCTGTCCGTTTACATCCAACTTTCATATGATCCGCTAGATGGATGGGGACTAGGGTTGCCACATCATCCCTTTAATCCAGGACACATATGAATTACACAGGTTGTTCTGAGGCTGATTTAATGCAAATAAGGCACTGAGTGAGTTTAATTACCACCTTAATCAGCCACAGAATCTGTGTAATTACTGTATGTCCTGGATTAAAGGGATGATGTGGCAACCCTAATGGGGAATGGATCTCCATCCATCTGTTTAAGCAGATCAAATTAGATGCAGGCAGGTGTAAAGGGACACATGTCCGTTTACATCCACCTCTCCATAGAGAATGGATGATCCAATGGGGTCGGCGGGGGGGGGGGGGCAAAAATGCACCTTCGCCTTGTAGGCAAAAATCCTTGCACCGGCCCTGCTGACTATGGACATTAAAGTATCACTGACCTCTCAAGCTACTTTTAACATGAAGTTATTCATTCTCAAAGATCATAACAAAGACTCTAAAGTTGAATTTCTGTTGGTTTCTAACAGGTCAAAAACAGCTGCTGTGTTTTTATATTACAATCTGTCCAGATTGCACAGCAAATAAAACAAATGTTAAAGGGGGAAAAAAGCTGTGATTTTAGTGCTTATAGTCTGGGTTTTAAAAAATGAATTCTCCACAACTTCTATAGCTACAGAGATAAAAGAGGGCTTCTTTTTAAGGTGATTTTAACACCTGTTCAGAACACGTAGATACGTTAATCTGCATAGTCGGGGCATATTCTCTTTGAAGAAGGTGAAAAGGACTGTGATATAGCCTATTGGGCACATACTGAGTAATGTAATGCTGTGCCTGCACTTACAAAAAGCAACGTTTCAAGGCAAGATCTGCTTAAATGTT
>BLSH010482893.1:149929-164694 GCA_018402905.1 Glandirana rugosa | reverse complement strand
ACTGAATGTATTGCAGTGCAGATCACATTGCAATACATCCCTTCCTGACTATGCTAGCCGGGGACACAGAGAGCCTGACCCGGAAGTGACGTTATACACGTCGATTTCCGAGTCACAGTGAGAAGAGAAGGAGAGTGGACATGTGTTCGCTCTTTTCCCTCCCCTACACCTGCCGATGGAATATAATATCTGTAAATATCTATCCAAGATATGCATGTAAATACTTCATGAGTCTATAGGAAAATTGTAGCCAATATAATGTTAAACATTTGGAAACCTATCTGCAATAATGTGGAAGATGATAAACTTCTTTAGCCTAGTTTGATAAACGACTTTAGCCTCATTTTAGCTTGATATAAATGATAGTGGGAAATAGTCATTTGCTCTCCGCTATGTAAACACAATGTTAAAAGACCACAGAACAGTTGTGGGAACTCATATTTGAATTTGGATCAGCATTTCTATAAAAACCACAAAGGGTGGCAATATTTCAAAAAGACGCATTTGATATTTGATTCCATGAAATTACATGTTTGGATTTTAAAGTGCCCCTGTACCCTGACTATGGACATTAAAGTATCACTGACCTCTCAAGCTACTTTTAATATGAAGTTATTCATTCTCAAAGATCATAACAAAGACTCTAAAGTTGAATTTCTGTTGGTTTCTAACAGGTCAAAAACAGCTGCTGTGTTTTTATATTACAATCTGTCCAGATTGCACAGCAAATAAAACAAATGTTAAAGGGGGAAAAAAGCTGTGATTTTAGTGCTTATAGTCTGGGTTTTAAAAAATGAATTCTCCACAACTTCTATAGCTACAGAGATAAAAGAGGGCTTCTTTTTAAGGTGATTTTAACACCTGTTCAGAACACGTAGATACGTTAATCTGCATAGTCGGGGCATATTCTCTTTGAAGAAGGTGAAAAGGACTGTGATATAGCCTATTGGGCACATACTGAGTAATGTAATGCTGTGCCTGCACTTACAAAAAGCAACGTTTCAAGGCAAGATCTGCTTAAATGTTAACCACTTCAGCCCCGGAAAGTTTTACACCCTTCCTGACCAGAGCAGTTTTTGTGATTCGGCACTGCGTCGCTTTAACTGACAATTGCGCGGTCGTACTGCATTGTACCCAAACAAATTTGCGTCCTTTTTTCCCACAAGTAAAGCTTTCTTTTGGTGGTATTTGATCACCTCTGCGTCATTTCTGATTGCCGCTATAAACAAAAAAAGAGCGACAATTTTGAAAAAAAAAACAGTTTTTCTTACTTTTTGCTAAAATACAAATCCAAAAAAAAAAATATAAAAAAAACATTTTTTTTCATCGGTTTTAGCAGATTTATATTCTTCATCATATTTGTGATAAAAAAATCGCAATCTGCGTTTATTGATTGGTTTGCGCAAAAGTTGCCGCGTTTACGGATGGTGAGAATTAATTTCTGGGGGTTTTATGTTTTTTAATTTTTTACTAGTAATGGCGGCGATCTGCGATTTTTAGCGGTACTGCCATATTGGGGCGGACATGTCGGATATTTTTGACACTTTTTTTAACCAATGACATTTATACAGCGATCGGAAATTTAATTGTCCACTGATTACTGTATAAATGTCATTGGCAGTGAAGGGGTTAACCTGGGGGGGAGAGCTAGGGCTTAACTGTGTTCCCTGGGTGTGTTCTTACTGTGGGGGGGGGGGGTGCTGGGCTAACATGGGCATAGGAGATCTAACTGATCCCAGTGACAGGGATCAGTAGATCTCCTATGCCCTAACTGACAGGGCGGGGAACAGCCGTATTTACATCGGCGGTTCCCCGCTCTTTGGCTGTGGCCGCTCATCGCGGCTCGCCGGTGGACATCAGGTCCGCCCGAGCTGCGGGCACACTCCACCGGAGTGCGGCGGGCGCATGCGCGCCCCCTAGCGGCCACCCACAGATCGCTGCCTTTTTACGGTGATTCGCGGTAGCCGTCCACACTGCCGCAGTAAATATACTGCGTGCGGTGTGGAACCGGTTAAAGTGAGAATTTGCTTTGATTCATTTATGTCAGTGTTGCCAACCTAGCAGATTGAAACTTACTGACACAACGCCAAAAATTTACTGGCACTGCCATGTTTTTACTGGCATTTTCAAAAGTTACAAAATTACAGTTTTAAGTGCAAATTTCAGCATTTAGGCTACAAACAAGTACAATATGCAATTATCAATATGATTTAAGGTAGATATTAAGGCAAAAAAAATATATATTTCTTATTTTATTTTCGATATAGTAAGTAAGTAGCTCAAGGACAGGACTTAGGATGGCAAGACATTAGAATGGGCAGCACACATGCAACTGACTCTCACAGTCACACTGACAGCAGTGTGCAGCAGCACAGATGATGATGACACCTCACCAACACGACACATCCCCTCCTGAGTCACAGTGACAGTCTCTCTCCAAGCCAGGTGATCCTTCCAGTCCAAATAGCACTGACAGTCCCGCTACCAGCCTGCCTTGCTCCCATCCCGCAGACCCACACACAAGGCTCTGGCCACTCTGCTTGGCTCCCTTGCACCATGGCATCACACGACATGCACAGGCACCACCTCCACTGGAGCCACCCGAACACACTGTAGCAGTCACTCAGATGGTCTCGGCCGGCTCCAGACTGAGCCTAGCAGATATATTTTTTACTGGCAACCTTTTTCTTTTACTGACATTTACTGGCAGGAGAAAATTGCCTGGTTTTACTGGCTGCCAGTAAAAATACTGGCAATTGGCAACACTGATTTATGTGTTTAGCAGAGAAGGCACAACAGCAAACACAAAGACATCACTCAGACCTTTTAGGCTACTGAATACATTTTCAGTCAGTTCAATGTGTTTTTAAAGCAAAATCATGGTAAATAGCGTTTTTTGAGGGGAGCTAACAGCCCAACTTTATTAGTACATTCTTTTAATTTCACCATGTAAGCACAGCCCAGAGCTCTGCTGAAGTTCCTTCCAAATCCTTATAGTGAAGAACACCCCCCCCCCCCCCACCTGGCTCCTATACACACACACGCAGCTTTCAGTGCAATACCATGGAAGTATGTCTAGAGCTTTTCACTTGCATAGCCAGTATTGCATAGCACTTGCAGAGCACTTTGGGCTGAACTGGAGTAACAAGTATTAAAAAGTTTATCTTGATAGCTTATGCCAGGGGTCAGCAACCTTTTTCAGTTACAGAGGAGGTCTTGTGCTAGAATTATTGCTCTCGCTCTAACGATTGCGGCAATATCTCACATTTTTGCACTGTTTACATTTGCGGTCACGACTTACGTATGCTTTCGCTTCTGCTCACGAGCACGGAGGGATAGGGCACTTTACATTTTTTTAATTATTATTTATTTTATTTTATAATTTTTTTTACACTGTCCCAAAAAAAAAATTCTGATCACTTTTATTGCTGTCAGAAGGAATGTAAACATCCCTTATGACAGTAATAGGCAGTGACAAGTACTCTTTATGGAGGGATCCGGGGTCTATAAGACCCCAAATCCCTCCTTTGCACATAAAAGCATTCAAAATGCCAAGTTTGGCAGTTTTGAATACTGCCATTTTTTAAAATTTGGCGCCTTTAAGTCCTCAGTAAACCTGAAAGTGATGTCATGGTCGTTCGGGCCTCCTGGTGGGATGAGAGATCCAGGGTGAGCCGCAGAAGGTTGCGGGGGGGGGGGGGGTCCCCTCCCGCTGCTTGGGATAACAGCTGAGCGGTTTCTTAGCTGCATCAGTTGTTTTCCCAAGAAAGTCGACCAGGGTTAAAATGTCCGCGGGCCGGGTGCATGTGAAATCATCATGTGCAATGACGAGCCAGACATTTAGTGGTGGCCTGTGGGCCATAGGTTGCCGACCCCTGGTTTATGCTGTCTAAGTCTTTTGGTTCAGTTTCTCATAAGTTTAGTTTATTATGCTAGCAAGGGCATTTGTTTTTTAGCCTTTCAATGAGAAAAAAAGGTTATATCACAGCTTTGTTTAAAGTTAAGCTCTAGGCAGCTATACCGGACACAAAGGCAGCTCTGTAATCATGAATACATCATTAAATTTATTTTTTAAATGCAAGCTGTATAAATAGTATAATAATTTCACCAGCATCATGCAGTCCTTGAACAGCAGAGCTGGAGTGTAAGGGGAAAAAAGCAGGACAAGGAGCCAATCAGTTTATGTGCTGACAAGAAACGGGCTGATAGGAGTAAAGAGCAGAGTAACAGGGTGCTGCTTCTCCTTTCACTGTTCAATCACAGGCTGGGATGGGTCCAGGGCAACCTGGGCTCAGAGGGGTCCAATGAGTGGAATAATGTTGGCTAAAAGCATCCTGTTATAAGCATAACATCTGATATGTTGGATGGCTTTTCATGCTATGCTATGAAGTCCCACCTCTTAACTCTTAACAGCATACCCATTTTATCTAAGGAGCTAAAGCAAGTACAGAAAGTTGTGGTTGGGGCAAACATAGAGATCATATTTGTACCAACAGAAGATATAAACTGACAGGTTAAGATGAGGAGGGCTGTTTTAAAACAGAATGTATCTCCATGTCCACTTTCTATCATCACAGATTCAAACAATAGGATGGATTACTCAACCTCAGTTAAAATGGCACTGGGATCCATTGCTTTTAAACACACTCCCGGCTGCTATAGCTTACCCTGTACTTTGTGTACTCATATTAGGCTGACTGTCAGCTTTAAGATGGAAGTGATTTGTGTGGCATGAAGCCACCTCATCACTTCCACAACTACCACAACATGCCACTCCTGCCCCATGTACTCCAGGCTCAGGCTCAACTGTTCTACCTGCAGGCCCGGGGTAGCCATGGTGGGTGTTGCTGGGTATGTTGGATGGAGCTCATCTCTCCACTAATCCTTCCTCTGGTGAATGAACTAGGTAGCAACACATAGTACGTCACTTCACTGTGCTCCATTAGCGGCAGTGGAGTACAGGGGAGACCCCTGATGTTTCCATATAGAAAACCCATCACCACCTATATGCTATCACATAAGCGGCATTGATCCCCAATGTGACAGCAATAACATAATGGAAAAACTTAAGGCCCCCCTACCCCAACATACATACATATATGCACAAAAACTCGGGGTACCTACAAAGGAAAGAGGAGATTTGCCTACGCATGTTATATATTGCTTCTCACTGTGGGTTGAGTGCAATTCTAGGCCCCATATTTATGGTTAACCATGAATTGTTGACCTATACAGGCTTTTAAAGCATTGACTATGGAAACATTTGGTTACTGAAACTTGTTGCCATTTCACTGGCACGCATAGTTTTAAGCCTTCAAAATACCAAATGGACCCTCTGCACACTGCTACACCCTTCCCAGCAAACTATGCAATGTAAAACAGGGATATTTAGTTCACATATATTGCAATACATGTTTTAAGCTGACCAACTCAATCAAAGTAATCCCTCTTCTGGCCAGTCCTACACTGCCTTGCCACTGCAAATGCTACGTTGGACACCATGCCAACCTGGGGCATAAAGACACAAGATGGGGCAGAGCGACTAGGTTCAGATCTGGTCACTGACCTGTATATAACAGAGAAAACATATACCTGTGCTCAGATCCCAATAGCTTGTGCATGTAATTGAACAATTGTTCAATTACATGTACAAGCTATTGGGATCTGATCACAGGTATATATTTTCTTAGTTTTAAGCCTTGACACATTAGATATCCATGTACATGGCACAACCTCATCTTTTTTATCTCACCAAATAAGTGTGGAATATATTGTGTTTTTGTGCACTAAAATTAACTTTAGTGTATTTTATACCAAAGATACAAGTCTGATAAACTATTGCGCCTACCACCATTTTATCCTCCAGGGTCTACAATCTGCATTTCCACATGTGACCCAAAAATGAAAAAAATGTCAGCTGAAGTGGTTAAAGGCCCTAGACCAGTGGTGGCCCATGCATTGTGGGCACATGGGCGCCACCCCCTAACACTGCCCAGCCCCTTTCAGGATGCCAGGCACATGAATTCCTATGGCGGGGATGGGGGGGGGTGTTTTTTGAAGCACCTGATTAGAGCCAGAGGCTCTAATAGGCTTCAAAATAGGGTGGGCTCAGGGCGCAGAGCATTACGTTCGGAACCCACCCAGTTGTGTTGCAACAGCGAATGAGTATTCGCTGTTGCAACACTGATCCTCCTCCTGGCCAATCGGGAAGTGGGTCTGATATCTGTCACCCGTTTAGCTGAAAGGACAGGTGATCCTATTGGATGCCTAGGAGGAGGAGAGGAGATGCACAGCGTAAGCCGCCGTGATCTCAGAAGAGAAAAGGACACAGGAGAAGCTGCCAGTTGCCCGCCGCAGCCTGATCCCCTGCCTGATGTGCCCACTGATCCCTGCCTCTGTGTGCCCGCCGATCCCTGCCGCTGTGCACCTGCCAATCCCTATTTTGCCTGCCGATCCCCGCCGCCGATGGGGTAAGTGTTGGTGGACCAGCAAACAGCGTGCGCACGTGGGGGGGGTTGTTTGCCACCCCCCCCATACAAAAAAAACCCCAGCCGCCACTGCCCTGGACCAACTGCATCCAGAACTGCTGATTTACAGTACACATAAACACTAATATTATAGAACCCTTTTTTCCCACCTATATTTGTTTCAGTCTTGTTGGCATGTTCAGGTAAGTGCATGGGTAGGGCTTTGGGCCCAACAGGAAATGTAACTAGACAGCTTTTGGTGTAGTGGACTTAAAAGAGAAGTAAAGGTGTTTTTTTCAGTTTCATACTTACATTGAGAGGAGTTTTTCAGCTGTAAAATTGCTCTAACTCTAAAAAAAGCTGAAAAAAGCTTAAAGTGATTGTAAAGTCTTGTTTTTTTCCCCCTATAAAATAACAAACATGTTATACTTACCTTCTCTGTTGCAGTTGGATTAGCACAGAGCAGCCCAGATCCTCCTCTTCTCGGTTCCCTCTTCTGTGATCCTGGCCCCTCTCTCCTGTTCAGTGCCTCCACGGCAAGCAGCTTGCTATGGGGGTGCCCGAGTTGAGCCACAACTCCCTGTGTCCATTCAGACACGAACCCCTGACCCGGCCCTGCCCACTCTCTCCCCTGATTGGCTAGCTGACTTTAATTGACAGCAGAGGGAGCCAATGGTGCCTCTGCTGTGTCTCAGCCAATCAAGAAGCAGGAAAGAGAATCTCGGATGGCTGAGACACTCGTGGACATCGCTGGACAGAGAGGGACCTCAGGTAAGTGTTAGGGGAGCTGAGGGGGGCTGCTGCACACAGAAGGCTTTATATCTTAATGCAGAGAATACATTAAGATAAAAAAAACCTTCTGGCTTTGCAACCCCTTTAAAAACTTCAAAAAACATTGAAAAACGCGGCTATTCTGCATTTATTAGTGTTTTTGAGCCATAAGCATTTGTGGGAGTATAATTTTGTTAAAAAAGTTAAAAAATGCTACAGCTAAACACTGAAAAACGCTACTGCAAAAACGCTGAAAAGCTCATTCTACAGCTACAGCTTTCTACACCTAACGCTGCTGGCCTCCAGTGTGCATGAGGCCTAAAGGACTAACCTGAAAAAAAGAATAAACTCCTTTTTTGTTTAAATTTGTAAACCCTGCAAATATGTTTAATTTTAAAAAGCCTCTACTTTGCTTTACAGTAGTTTTTGGCATTTAATTAAAACTTCAGCTGATGAGTTTCTTTTTGGCCACAGCTGAGGTAATTCATATTTAGAGTTTAGATATGTTCCAATCCCTGTGTTAGACTGGTTCCAAGCTCCATTTTCTTATTAAGCTGGAATGCCAGATAAGTATTAGTAGGCAAAATATGTCTAGCCTCATTTTATCAAACTTTTTGGTCTCTGATCTGTATCAGCTTAAAGTAAACCTGTCACAAAAATGAGCAGTTTAAAAATAAGCATATGATTAATAAATACATAATCGGTGGTTACCTGCAGCACAAATTACATGTTAAGACCAGTAGATCCAGAGACATAGGGGTTGGTTTACTAACAGGACGATGCTTGACTATTTTGCGCCCTAGGCAAGACCAGCTACTTGTGCCCCCCCAAAAAGCTCAGGATGGTTTGGACTCATGTCTGAACACGCCAGTGCTCATCCCTGACTAACACTGCTGTAAAGAATAGGAGGGTTTATTTCTGCTTTAAGACTTAAAGGGCCACGGTGGGTCAGAAGGGGTTAAAAACTTCTCCATGTCATACTCGGTGACCCTGACCTGATGGTTCCTCCATGTCATGCTGTCATACCCAGTGACCCTCATATTCCTCCATGTCACATCTGGGGACTCCAATGTCCCTCCATGTCATACTCAGGGACACTGATGTTCCTCCTTGTCACACACTGGTACCGCAATGTTCCTCCATTTTATGCTGTCATACCCACTGACCCCCATGTTCCTCCATGTCACACCCAGGGACCCTGATGTTCCTCCATGTCACACCTGGGGACCCTGATGTTCCTCCATGTCACACCTGGAGACCCCAATCCCCCTTGGCACACCTGGTAACCCCAATCCCCCATGTCATGCCTAGTGACCCCCATGTCATGCCTGGTTACCCTGATTCCCTTTCATACCAGGGATCCTCCATGTCACAGCCAGGGACTCCGATCCCTTGTTCTGGAGACTCTCATCTGACAGTATGAAGAGAATGGCCCGAATCTCCCTATTGCTCAGTGAGACTACCTTTTTTTTATTAAAAAACCAGCAGTAGAGTTTTGCACCATTTTAGCCATGGATTAATGCAAAAAGTTTGGCTCCCATGACTCTGGGTGCAGGCAGCCTGCATCGAGGGCTGATCACTTGCCTCTCATTGCTTCTCTATGGGACTGCCTCCCACAGCTGTGCGCTGAGAACCATCACTGGGTCTTGAACATAATCGGAGTCACATTTGCAGGTGTGCATGCACCCTAAGGGTAAAGAATAGTCTGCTTATATTTTGCCTTCTCTGGTTCCTTCTTTCTCCCCTATCAACATGCTATCAAGTTTAAGATAAAACCTTTCTATTTTCATTAGGTACAGATTTGAGACCCACTGAAGTTATCATTAGGTGTCTGTGCTTTACTATGCAATGCAGGCAGATCATGGCTGGTTGAAGGGGTTGGTGGGGTGCTGTACATATCTTCCTGAAAACATTACAATACCTTGCCTCTGTCTTAAGAGCCTTCAGCCCTGATGCAAGCAGGGGGTTGGATCTTGAGACGAATTATCAAAATTACTTAATGGATGGATGCCAGCATTTGAAGGCAGCCCGGAGGTAATGCTGAGCCACCATGATTAAAAGAACTGAAATTAAATGAATATAAAGGGTAGGTCAGTGACAGTAAGACTGGGGAGGAAAGATCTAGATGATGCTAGAGCTTCTCCAGCCAGTACATGAAGCGGGCTCTTTCTGAATTTCAGTACAGGAGAGGAGCTTGAACTACTGAACACGACTGAAGGTAAGACTGGAGTTCAACCTTAAGGTGATGCCCCTTATTGGTTAACAAGTTATGAAAGATGCAAGCTTTTGTACTCCTGACAATTAAGATAGCCAATAAAGGGTATCATTTAAAACTTTAGACAGTCTATATAAAAAGATCAAAATGTATGGTCAGGAGGTAGGAAAGTGGATTAAAGCCTAGGTGCAGCCAAAATAAAAAACATAAAAGTCAGTGCAAAAGACATACAGTCCGTAGGATGTCCCCCAGATGACGTCTATTAAGACGAAACGCGTCGGAAGATATTGACCCCAAGATTGCTGCATCTCTGTTTTTATTGACTGGCCGTTTTTTGTTTGTTACATGATAGAGGTTTTTTACACTATTGGAGCCCCTTTTTCTCTTCCTTTGGATCCATATGTTTATACCTGTTGCTGAACACCTGGAAAGGTGTTTGTCCATCAACCATTGGTTCCGATCTTCGTGGCGGGATACTAGGTCGTTTAGTCGTGTGACGGAGGGACGACCACCGGTTTTACAAGTAAGACGAACCATGTCCTCATACCAAGGGTTGTCTCAGGAGTGTGTGACGTCTACTTGGATTCCAATGACCTGAAGTCCTAGAGATATATTTTTTGGGTGTAAATATATCTTACCTCTGGTAAGCCTTCTACTTATAAGAGATTGGATCTGCTTTGAAAACACTCCTTCCATCCTTTACCTCACAGTCCTGTCTCATATATATAATATATATGATGTACTCTGATAGACTCTTTTTGATACACAATTTCTCACTTTTTGTGGTGGCACCAATTAGGATTGTATTAGGTGAATTGTGACCTAACTTTATGATTTTTAAGTTTAATGGACTATTTATTGCACAATTTGCAATTTATTTAGATTTATGACTCTTGACTGTGTCTAATCTATTTAATCACTTAATGTGTTATTATACGTTTGATATTCATATTTATTTATCACTTTTGACACTTTCTAATTTTAATATAAGTTGAGCGCTATGTCATCTATTTTTATGTGGGATTATTAACGACCAGTTTAGTCGTAGTGTAGCAGCTCACTCTGTAGTAAGTCATCTTGAGCGCAGTATTCTCTTCATATAAGGTATATAAAGGCATGTTTGTTATTTTGTTTTTTAAAAAGAAAAGTTTACAAACACTTTAAGCACTATGTCAAATTTGTAGAGGCCGATCTGCTGACAGCCTAATGATTTACTGCTGCTCAGGGGCTCTGGGGTTCAACAAAACGGCAGCCTCCAGCAGAGAGAAACGAGCAATGCTGGAGGCAATTTACAACACACACTAAGGCCCCATTCACACCTGAGCGTTCTGTAGCTTGAAGCCTGAAGCTACAAAATGCTGGTTGGGAAAAAATCAATGATTCTCTATGTAGATGGTTCACATCTCCACTTGCAAAATGCCTGAAGCCAAAAGCCTGAAAATGCCCGAAGCTCAAACAAGTTCTGGAGGTATTTTTTCAGGCAGATTTGGGCATTTTACTGCTTTTTACATTGGTGACCTTTTGACCTGTACAAAAGCGCGGCAAAAAACGCAGTAAAAATCTCCTGAAGACGGCACGCTCAGGTGTGAATGCTGCCTAAATTTGGTAGCATCATTTTTAATGTGAAATGCATGTTTCTTGCTAAAGAACATTATTTTTTATTATGTTGTTATGAGTAAAGTTCCCCTTTAAAAAGTGCGTATTTAGATGGATTTCAATAATTTTTGCATCATCAGGTATGCAGATGAAGGTATAAACTGAACTACAAACTAAACTACCCCTGCATCTAGGGGTACATATGGCACAAAGCATTGCCATTCATTAAACATTAGGGTGGCACAGTGGTGCAGTGGTTAGCACTTTTGCCTAGCAGCAAAAGGGTCGCTGGTTCAAATCCCAACCACAATGCTACCTGCCTGGAGTTTGCATGTTCTCCCTGTGGCTGTGTAGGTTTCCTCTGGCTACGCCGGTTTCCTCCCAGACTCCAAAGACATGCTGGTAGGTTAATTGGATCTTGTCTAAAGTGGCCCTAGTATGTGTATGTATGAATGTGAGTTAGGGACTTTAGATTGTAAGCTCCTTGAGGGTAGGGACTGATGTGAATGTACAATGTATATGTAAAGCGCTGCGTAAATTGACGGCGCTATATAAGTACCTGAAATAAATAAATAAACTAGGCAGTGCTTAGCTAAAAAAGGGTTTATAAATGTTGACAAAGAACTATTGTTATATCTGTTCAATAAGCACAAAATAAAAAGAAATAACTGCTGGCAGAAATCTTATTACATGATAACTTCCTATGCTTTCTGCCTGTGTTGTAGTCACATCAGGTACATTGTTAGTTATTTCTGTAGATTACAGAACCCCCATAAATTATGGAGAAGAGGAGAGGGGTGGGTTCTGTAGTCTTGTTCTAGGGTGGCAACAATGCTTCTCCATAGACGCAGTATGGTTAATGAATGTTGTCATCACCATAGGCAAAAAAGTGTGCTACTGGCAGAATCATCAGGTGAAAAAAAGAAAATCACCACATCTGTGAACTGGAATGCTTCAATTTATTACATGTTTTTCTTGGGATTAGAGATTGAGAAATCACGTGCAGCAGTTGTGTGAAGATAGAAAGTGGCAAAGCAAAGCTGCAAAGCAGCTACAGAATATCAACACTGAGATGCAACAAAGGATGAATAACAGTGAAAACAAACAAAGCCAAGAGGCAATTTTGTATAACATACATTACTGTGACATTCACATTACAATGTGACATTCACCAAACGTTCACCAGTGTTTAATCATTCCCTGTAATTTAAAACATTTGCACTAGTAAATTTCACCTGCGTTGATTGAGGCTCCATGCACACCATAAGCTAAAGAAAATGCCAGAAAAATGCTGGATGACAAATGCATATAATAGCATTTTTGTGCCAGCTTCTAGTAGCAATTTAGTAGCTTTTAGGAGCATTAGTATTTTTTTTGATTTTTTGCAGTACATGAAGAAGAAAAAGAAAACGCAAAAGCTGTTAATATCATTTTAGTAGCATTTAGAAGCAGTTAGGATCATTCAGCATATTTTTCTCCTGGAAAAACGCTCCATGAAACTCTACAAAAACTTTTTTTTCTGCTCCTAGAAGCTGAAGCTCAAAAAATGCTAACAGCCTAAAGTAGTGTGCATGGATACATAGGATAACACTATTTACTGTAGCTTCTAAGAGCAGAAAAAAATGCTAATAACAGCTTCTAGAAGCTTAACCACATCAGTACCGGGCACAAAAACCCCCTTCCTGTCCAGGCCATTTTTCAGCTTTCAGCGCTATCACACTTTGAATGACAATTACTCAGTCATGCAACACTGTACCCATATGAAATTTGCGTCCTTTTTTTGACACAAATAGAGCTTTCTTTTGGTGGTATTTAATCACTAGGGTTTTTTTTATTTTTTGTGTTATAAATATAAAAAGACTGAATTTTTTTTTAAAAAATGCCTTTTTCTTTGTTTCTGTCATATAATTTTGCAAATTAGTAATTTTTCTTTGTAAATTTTGGCCAAAATTTATATTGCTACCTATCTTTGGTAAAAAATAACCCAAATAAGTGTATATTATTTGGTCCTAGTGTAAGTTATAGAGTCTACAAGCTATGGTGCCAATCATTGAAAATTGATCACATCTGATATACTGACGGTCTATCTCATTTTTTGAGACCCTAACAAGCCAGGAAAGTACAAATACCCCCCAAATTACCCCTTTTTGGAAAGTAGACACTCCAAGGTATTTAGTAAGAGGCATGGTGAATTTTTTGAAGTTGTAATTTTTTCCCACAATTCATTTTCAAAATGAATATTTTTTTTCTTTTCTTTTTTTCCCCACACAATTGTCATTGTAACAGGTTATTTCTCACACACAGCATATGCATACCACAGATTACACCCCAAAACACATTCTACTACTCCTCCTGAGTATGGCGATATCACGTCTGAGACTTTTTCACAGCCTGGCCACATACAGAGGCTCAACATGCAGGGAGTGCCGTCAGGTATTTTAGGGACATAAATTACACATCTAATGTCATGACGACCATATCATGTCATACAGAGGCCCAACATTGAAATAGTACCTTCAGGCGTTCTACAAGCATAAATTACACATCTCATTTCTCAACCCCCTATCACATTTTTGAAGGCCCTGGAGCACCAGGACAATGGAATTGCCCACAAAATGACCCCATTCTGGAAAGCAAATACCCCAACTAATAATCTATGAGCCATAATGAGTCTTTTGAACGGTTCATTTTTTTCCATTCGTTTTTGGAAAATGTGGGAAAAAAAATGAAAACGCATTTTTTTACGCAAAGTTGACAATTTATAAGATATTTCCAACACATAGCATGTGCATAGCAAAAATGACACCCCAAAATACATTCTGCTATTCCTCCTGAGTATGGCGATACCACATGTGTGAGACTTTTACATAGCCTGACCACATACAGAGGCTCAACATTGAACTAGCACCTTCAGGCGTTCTACAAGCATAAATTACACATCTCATTTCTCAACTACCTATTACACTTTTGAAGGTCCTGGAGCATCAGGACAATGGAATTGCCCACAAAATTACCCCATTTTGGAAAGAAAACACCCCAACGTATAATCTATGAGGCATAATGAGTCTTTTGAACAAGTCATGTTTTTCCAGTAGTTTTTGGAAAATGTGGGAAAAAAATTAAAACACTTTTTTTTTTACACAAAGTTATCCATTTATATGATATTTCCAACACATAGCATGTACATAGCAAAAATGACACCCCAAAATACATTCTACTACTCCCCACGCGTAAGGCGATACCACATGTGTAAGACTTTTACACAGTCCGGCCACATACAGAGGCCTAACATTGAACTAGCACCTTCAGGCGTTCTACGAGTACAAATACAAATTACACATCTCATTTCTCAACCACCTACCTATTACATTTTTGAAGGTCCTGGAGCACCAAGACAATGGAATTGCCCACAAAATGACCCCATTTTGGAAAGCAAACACCACAACGTATAATCTATGGGGCATAATGAGTTGTTTGAACAAGTCATTTTTTTCCAGTAGTTTTTGGAAAATGTGGGAAAAAAATGAAAAACGCTTTTATTTTTACACAAAGTTGTCCATTTATAAGATATTTCCAACACATAGCATGTACATTGAAAAAACTACCCCCCTAAAATACATTCTACTACTCCCCCCATGTATGGCGATGCCAAATGTGTGAGACTTTTACAGGTGATGTTTACTCATGGGTGTGACGGTCACTGACAGGTGACTGGC
>BLSH010482893.1:132806-149919 GCA_018402905.1 Glandirana rugosa | reverse complement strand
GGTCAGTAGGTAGTGGATAATCACTGGTGGCGGTCAGTGGGCAGTGGGTGGTCACTGATGGCGGTCTGTGGGTGGTGGGTAGTCACTGATGGGGGTCTGTGGGCAGTGGGTAGTCACTGGTGGCGGTCTGTGTGCAGTGGGTAGTCACTGGTGGCGGTCTGTGGGTAGTGGGTAGTCACTGGTGGCGGTCTGTGGGCAGTGGGTAGTCACTGGTGGCGGGGTCACTGATGGGTGACGGGTGTCTGGCGGTGGTCACTGATGGGTGATGGGTGTCTGGCGGTGGTCACTGATGGGTGACGTGTGTCTGGCGGTGGTCACTGATGGGTGACGGGTGTCTGGGGGTAGTCACTGATGGGTGGTGGGTGTCTGGCGGTAGTCACTGGTGGGTGACGGGTGACTGGCGGTGGTCACTAATAGGTGATGGATGACTGGCGGTGGTCCCTGATGGGTGACGGCTGTCTGGTGGTGGTCACTGATGAGTGACTGGTGGTGGTTACTGATGGGTGACAGGTGACTGGTGGTGGTCACTGATGGGTGACTGGTGGTGGTCACTGATGGGTGGCGGGTGTCTGGTGGTGGTCACTGATGGGTGATGGGTGTCTGGTGGTTACTGATCGGTGATGGGTGAAGGTCACTGATGGGTGACTGGTGGTGGTCACTGATGGGTGACTGGTGGTGGTCACTGATGGGTGTGAGGTGTCTGGTGGTGGTCACTGATGGGTGACGGGTGAAGGTCACTAATGGGTGATGATGACGGGTGACTGGCGGTGGTCCCTGATGGGTGACGGCTGTCTGGTGGTGGTCACTGATGGGTGACTGGTGGTGGTCACTGATGGCTGACGGTTGACTGGTGGTGGTCACTGATGGGTGACTGGTGGTGGTCACTGATGGGTTCCGGGTGTCTGGTGGTGGTCACTGATGGGTGATGTGTGTCTGGTGGTCACTGATGGGTGACGGGTGAAGGTCACTGATGGGTGACGGGTGACTGGTGGTGGTCACTGATAGGTGATGGCTGACTGACGGTGGTCACTGATGAGTGCCAGGTGTCTGTTGGTGGTCACTGATAGGTGATGGGTGTCTGGTGGAGGTCACTGATGGGTGACGGGCGACTGGTGGTGGTCACTGATGGGTGCCGCTTGTCTGGCGGTGGTCACTGATGAGTGACAGGTATCTGGCGGTGGTCGCTGATGGGTGACTGGTGTCTGGTGGTGATCACTAATGTGTGACGGGTGACTGGCGGTGGTCACAGATGCGTGACGGGTGATAGGTGACTGGCGGTGGTCACTGATGAGTGACGGGTGATTGGCGGTGGTCACTGATGGGTGACGGGTGACTGGCGGTGGTCACTGATGGGTGATGGGTGACTGGCAGTGGTCACTGATGGGTGACTGGCGATGGTCACTGATGGGTGACTGGTCATGGCCACTGATGGGTGATGGGTGACTGGCGGTGGTCACTGATGGGTGAGGGGTGACAGGCCACGGGTGACTGGAAGTGGTTACTGATGGGTGACGGCCATGGTCAGTGATGAGTGACAGGTGACAGGCTACGTCAGTGTTGGGTAACAGGCAACTGATGTGTGCCGGTTGACCCACCATGGTAACTGATGGGTGACAGGTGACACACCACGGTCACTGATGGGTGTTGGGTGACTAGCCACAGTCGCTGATGGGTGACGGGTGACATTCCACGGTCACTGACGGGTGACATTCCACGGTGACACGCCATGGTCACTGATGGGTGACAGGCCACGGTCACTGATGGGTGATGGGTGACAGGCCACGGTCACTGACAGGTGACTGGTGACATGCCACGGTCACTGACGGGTGACGGGTGACAGGCCATGGTCACTGACGGGTGACAGGTACACTTTATGATGACAGGTGCACTTTATGATGACAGGTGCACTTTATGGGGCATATGGGGTGACTGTTGGGTGACAGGTGCATGGGGGGGCAGGGGGATGTGACAGTGTGCTTTTACTACACAGATCAGTAACTCACTGATCCCAGCTCTTCTCTCCTCACACTAGAAACTGTGTGAGGAGAGAAGAGCTGGTAACAGTGAGTTACCGCTCGGCTGTGAAGTAGATCACAACCGATCACAAGGTATCAGCCGCCGGCAAATCGGAGAAGTGCCATTTGTGATCAGCCGTGACTTTGTCTTACATGGTAAACAGCCATGCCCAATGGCTGTTCACCCCCGTCAGTGACGCTGTGTGTTCTGGGGACACGCTGACACCGACAAAGCCGGTATGTGCGTGCCTGATCGTGTACAATCCCGGCTTAAAGGGGCGACGTCATATGACGTCTGCCCGCAATGAGAGCCACTCCGCTCCACCGTCATTTGACGGTGGGCGGACGGCAAGCGGTTAAAGCGGTTGTATGCTCAAAAAACAAAAACAAAAAACCTGTAAGGCAAAGGCATAATGAGCTAGTATACCGCAGAAGAAAGCTCCGACAGGTCCACCCGGTCCCCGTAGAGGGAGCTGACATTTTCCCTTGGGGGATCCTTCCGCGTTCACGACTCCGGCTCTCTGAATGGCTGCAAGACGTCACTCCCGCGCATGCACGCAGGACCCCGTCTTTCCAGCAAGGTTTCCGGCGCATGCCCTCATGACGTCAGCGGCTGCATGCAAAATGAATATCTCCTAAACCATACAGGTTTAGGAGGTATTCATTTTACCTACAGGTAAGCCTTATTATAGGCTTACCTGTAGGTAAAAATGACATTTGGGGGCATACAACCGCTTTAAAAAAACACCAGTGTGCATGGAGCCTAAGTGCTAAATGCCACATTCAGTAAGGGTTTACATGTAGTTAGACATACTTAACCCCTTGCCGCCACCTCCCCCCAGCCCTTTTGGAGGATCCAAGTGCCAAAAAGCGGAGGCAGGCTTTCCAAACTTGTTACCACTGTGATTGGTTTTCACAGCGGTCACATGATCGGAAACTGCTTATCACAAGCTTGCATTGGGAGCTGCTTGTGACAGCTCAGTTATTGTACTGTAAAAATATTGAAGCATGATCACATTACAAAAAAGTTAGTGCTTTTCTTAACGTTTCGGAGTCACTCAGGACCACTTCATCAGGCATGTGATAAGTGTAAGGTAACAGTACAGAATATTTAAATAAACATCCACCAATCAACAGAGACAAAGAACCACCTACCTCTTGACAGGTATGACGTTATCAGTCCCCCCAAAAGGCCAGTAAGTGTAAACAGGCATAACAAGCTACTGTATCAATAGAAGCAGCTAGATTGCTACATGTCATTACCAACATGTGTACACGGCATAGCAAATTCCAGAGCGGGCATATTGTGGGCATATTGTGACATTAACACATTTCCATGTGATCGGGGCCCATCTGTCAGCGGCGCCCGATCTAGGTTAGATCGGTGTCAGTATGGGAATCCAAGGTTGCCTAGCAACAGGTAGCACTAACTTTTGGTGATGTGATCAGGGGCGTTGCTAGGTGGGAAAAAGACCAGAGGCTCTAGCTCGAAGAAATTTGGTGCGCAGAGGAAAAATGGTCTAAACTAAACAGTGGGCATGGCTTAAAGGGGGCATGGCTTAACCACTTAAGGACCGGAAGGATTTCCAGCTTTAGGACCGGAGCCCTTTTTGCGATTCGGCGCTGCGTCGCTTTAATTGACAATTGCGCGGTCGTGCGACGTTGTACCCAAACGAAATTGGCGTCCTTTTTTTCCCACAAACAGAGCTTTCTTTTGGTGGTATTTGATCACCTCTGCGTCATTTCTGATCGCCGCTATAAACAAAAGAAGAGCGACAATTTTGCAAAAAAACCCAAATTTCTTACTTTTTGCTAAAATACAAATCCAAAAAAAAAATATAAAAAAACATTTTTTTTCACCGTTTTTGGCCGATTTATATTCTTCCTCATATTTGCGATAAAAAAAATCGCAATCGGCGTTTATTGATTGGTTTGCGCAAAAGTGGCCGCGTTTACGGATGATGAGAATTCATTTTTGGGGTTTTTATTTTTTTTTTATTTTTTACTAAAAATGGCGGCGATCTGCGATTTTTAGCGGTACTGCGATATTGGGGCGGACATGTCGGACCATTTTGACACTTTTTTGGGACCATTGGCATTTATACAGCGATCAGTGCTATAAAAATGCACTGATTACTGTGTAAATGCCATTGGCAGTGAAGGGGTTAACCTGCAGGGGGCGCTCTAAGGGTTAACTGTGTTCCCTGGGCGTGTTCTTACTGTAGGGGGACTTGCCTAGCTGGGGAAAGGAAGTTATCACAGCCTTCATGTACGAGAAGGCTGTGATCACTTCCCTTCCCCCTCACACAGAGCGGAGGTCCGTGTTTACATTCACGGACCTCCGCTCATTCGCTCCGGGGGGGGCATCGCGGGTGGCCGGCGGCAATCGAAGCCGCCGCACCCGCTCCCCGGCCCCCCCCCGAACACAGTGAGCGCGCACGCGCGCTCACAGTATCTCTGTATCGCAGCCGCCGTCGTATGACGGCGTTTTGCGTTACAGAGCCACTTTGCCGCCGTCAATCTCCGATCGGCGGTCGGCAAGTGGTTAAGGGGTGTGGCTCACTCGTCTGAGATGAATGAGGGATGGAGGAAGGAAGAAAGAAAGAGATAGGGAGGGAAGGAGAGAGAAGAGAAGGAAGCAAACAAAGAAAGAGGGATGGAGGGACAGCAGCCCCAGATCCTACACCACAGTAGCAATATGTGTATTCCAGAAAGTTTAACAAACAGCAGATAAAGATACTCCAAACACCTGGTGTTAGTGCTTCAATCATACCGGCACCATAGTTGGTATGGTGTCAGGATGATTGAAATGCATTATTTCTATTATTACATTGTAATATAAAATGAAATCATTCAACTCACCATAATGCAGAATCAGTGGGTCACTTGCCACTGTCGCCTGCTACCAGATGCCATGAGGTGTCCCCAGTGGAGTCCCTCCTTCCATCAGGTGCCCCCAGCGGAGTCCCTCCTTCCATCAGGTGCCCCCCAGCGAAGTCAATCCTTCCATCAGGTGCCTCCAGTGGAGTCCCTCCTTCCATCAGGTGCCCCCAGCGGAGTCCCTCCTTCCATCAGGTGCCCCCAGTGGAGTCCCTCCTTACATCACAGGTGCCCCCAGCGCAGTTCCTCCTTACATCACAGGTGCCCCCAGCAGAGTGCCTCCTTACATCACAGGTGCCCCCAGCGCAGTCCCTCCTTACATCACAGGTGCCCCCAGCGGGGTCCCTCTTTACACCACAGGTGCCCCCAGTGCAGTGCCTCCTTACATCACAGGTGCCCCTAGCGGAATGCCTCCTTACATCATGGGTGCCCCCAGCGGAGTGTCCCTCCTTAAATCACAGGTGCCCCCAGTGGAGTCCCTCCTTAAAACACAGGTGCCCCCAGCAGAGTGCCTCCTTACATCACTGGTGCCCCCGTTGATGTAAGTGGCTTGCTATTGGGGCACTGGTCAAGAGGGAAAAACCAGGAGTGTTGGCAGGGGACCCAAGAAGAAGAGGATCAGGGTTGCTTTGTGCAAAGCCACTGCACAGAGCAGGTAAGTATGGCACGTTTGCTTTTTTTTTTTTTTTTCCAATAACAAACCTTTAGAATCACCATAAAGCCCATCCACCCAATGGCCGCATATATGTGTACAGCCGATGGGAGCAGGATAAATGTATCATAGATTTATATAAACAGATTGTTTTATATTTCCTAAAGCTTCCCACAGTTTCGATATGTTTTTGTTTGTTCTCCAGACATCAGTTGCTAGAGACTGCTTAATTTTGGCTTTTGTCCAGACTTTCAGGGGAGAAAAACAACTATATAGAGTAAGAAGATATGTCACAACCAATGAGGCTTATCCTTCTGGCTGACCTAGAGCGGAGGTTTAGCCCTAGTTCTATGGCACAAAGCCTTTTTCTCATATTTGCATTTTCTTGTCTTTGTGTCCCCCATGGGAACTATCTATCAAAGCATCCAAGTTTTAAATAGAAAATAGGATTGTCCCAAGTAAAATATATTTCACTTATGACAACAGCTCCCCACTGTCTTTCTCTCTCTCATTCTCTTTATATATGTATGTATGTCATTACAATTTCCTAGAGTTTTTCTGGTTCTACTAAAAAAAAAAGAAAAAAAAAAAGAAAAGCAAAGCACATTTTCTGCTTGCTCAAAAGATGTATGTAATATTTTGTTATTCGGTAGCTAAAAGGTTGCTACCAGCTTTATAATGAAGTAGTTGTTGTTTGCTTTAAAGTAGAACTAAAGGCAAACCTTTTTTTTTTTTCATTTTGGATAAATTACGGAATAGTTAGAACCCCTATCAGTTTTTTTTGTTGCCCTCTGTGTCCCATTAGGGAGATTTACCTTCACGTCCTGTCCCCATAGCCAAAACAGGAAGTGAGAAGAAATCCCTACAAAATGAGGCAATCTCTGATTGCCACCAGAACTAGTCCCCGTTGGAGGATTTCCCTATTACTATTTTTGTGTCAACACAAAATTTGGGGGTTTCTCCCACTTTCGATGATCATGGTAAACAGGGCAGAATAGAGAGTGGAGAGAGGGTGAATCTCCTAAACAGTGACACAGACAGCAATGTAGACCTTACAGGTTTTCTAATCCCTTTCCATTCTATTCAAAACTAAAAAATAAAGAGTTTTGCCCTTAGTTATACTTGTAAATTTAGTTGTATTTTTATTATTGAAGAACAAAACAGTCTAAGGTTAATTATCTAGAATTTATTTTTTATGCTCCATTTATTCCATTTCCATCCATTTGTTAGGCATTGGTCTGTATTCAGGCTCCTCATAGGGTATTACTCTATTGTATGAATATAGCTGCACTGTCTGACATAAAAGAAACTAAAGAATAAAACACAGAGAATGCCAGCACGTATCTGATTAGATGTTAGGAAATATTATTATATTTGTATTATTTTGTATGAGTTCTGTAAAAAAAAAAAAATAATAATAACTCTGGGGAACAATGTATTCATATATAATTACAATGAGAAAAGCTAAACGTATTTTAAGTGGGGCTTCGCACAGTTACCATTCATCTTTCTTTGTATCAAAATTACACCATACCTTACCTAATGTTTTGGTGATACTTGTTTCCTGACATGATAAACGAGGCAGGGAGGAGTAATTGGTAGAACATGATGCTTAAGGCTGCATTCCCCCTCAATGCCTTCCCAGAACAAAGGCAATAATGTGCATTTTTGTCTGCGTTTCCAGAAACACGATAAAAATGTGGCAAGACATGTATCAGGTTTGTGGTGGCATTATTTCTTAACCTCTTCCAGACTGCCCCATGCATATATACTGCGGCAGGGCAGCCTTCCTGGGCAAAATCACGTACCAGTACATGATTTGTAGCTCCGGGTCTGGGGCGCGCACCCCGTGATTGTTCCCGAGAGAGACAATTGTTCCAGAGAGAGGCAGAATGGCGGTTTGCCTATGTAAACAAGGCAGATCGCCGTTCTGTGAGAGGGGAAGATGGAAATCTTGTGTTTCTGCTAAGCAGGAACATAGATCTCTGTCTTCCCCCAGTCAAAGCACCCCCTCCCCTCACACAGTTAGAAAGCATTCCCAGGGAACACATTTTACTCTTTGATCGCCCCTGATGTTAACCCCTTCCCTGCCAGTGTCATTAGTACAATGTATTTTTTTAGCACTGATCACTGTATTGGTGTCACTGGTCCTCAAAAAGTGTCACTTAGAGTCAGCTTTATCCGCCGCAATGTTGCAGTCCCAATAAAAAACGCTGATCGCCGCCATTACTAGTAAAAAAAAATCGCAAAATTAAGAATTCCATAAATCTATCCCATTGTTTGTAGGTGCTATAACTTTTGCGCAAACCAATCAATATACACTTATTGGGATTTTTTTTTACCAAGAATATGCAGCAGAATACATATTGGCCTAAATTGATGAAGAAATTTGATTTTTTGCATTTTTTTTTATTGGATATGTTTTATAGCATAAAGTAAAATATATATATTTTTTTCGAAATTGTCGGTCTTCTTTTGTTTATAGTGCAAAAAAAAAAAATACCACAGAGATGATCAAATACCACCAAAATAAAGCTCTATTTGTGGGAAAAAAAGGACATCAATTTTATTTGGGTATAGTGTCGCAGGATTGCGCAATTGTCGGTTAAAGTAACAGAGTGCCGTATCGCAAAAAAGGGCCTGGTCACGAAGGGGTAAATCCTTCCAGGGCTGAAGAGGTTAATGGCACCCAAAACGTGGGTAGCAGTCCTACATTTTGTCACCCGTTTGTTGTGCAAGAAAGCATGCAATGAAAAACGCGCTTGGCTCAGTTCCACAAAAAGGTACTTGTAAACCTGCCTACGCCCTTGGGAACATGATTTGGGAGACTCTTTAGATAACAGTAAATGGAGTAAAATCTGTTCACATGAGACCAAAAGTTCTATTAATGCTCTAGCCCAATAAAATGCGTATTAAAATACTTCTTCGCTGGTATATGACTCCAGTGAAACTAACACATATTTTTCCTTCCATCTCCCCTTTGTGCTTTAGAGGAGGTAATATTAGAGGGACTTTGTTACACGTTTGGTGAGAATGCCCTGTCGTCCAGAAATTATGGACAAAAGTTTATGATATGATTTGCAAAATTTTCGACAAACCCAGAATTATGGATCCTTGGGAAGCCAAATATAAAGACCACATCTGAGCTTTAGGAAATCTGAAATAAAATGAATATCTTTTATTTTTTTGGACACATGACAAACTATTGCTAAAGTCTGGAGGACTCTGTCCCTAAAGTTTAGAGAGGTTAAGCTGAAAGAATTATGGGCACCATGGTTCACAAAAAAATAACCTACATAGTTAGTCTGGTTGAAAAAAGACACAAGTTCATCTAGTTCAACGAATAAAAAGAGGAAAAAACAAAACAATCCTATATACACAATCCCATACCCACAGTTGATCCAGAGTGGAGGTCCCCAACCACCGGGCCGTGGCCTCTCTGCAGCCGAGCTGCGAGTGTGGCGGGCGGGCAGCATGAGCGAGACAACAGGCGGGTGGATGGACGGCATGAGAGAGAGAGAGGGACAACTGGCAGGTGGACGATGGAACAGAGAGATTACATCATCCCTCACTGCCCATCCTGCATCACTGCAGTTTCACCCTCACACTGTGCTGGCGAGGGCAGCAGAGAGATTACATCATCTCTCACTGCCCGCCCCCACTCACTCACTGGAATGCTGGGGAGAGAAGTCTCCTTTTGTGCGGTCACTGTTGCCTGCCACCAAATTGCCTTTATATTTAAAAAGTAACAAGCTGCATCTGGTATTTTTTTGGTGGCAGGCAACAATGGGAAGCTTCAGCTGGTGGCAGGATATAGTGACAATCTGCATCTGGTGGCAAGTGACAATCCACGACAATCCACATTTGGGGACAGGAGACATGGCAAGTGACAAGCTGCATCTGGTGGCAGATGACCTGGCAAGTGACAAGCTGCATCTGGTGGCAGATGACGTGGCAAGTTACAAGCTGCATCTGAAGGCAGGTAACGTGGCAAGTGACAAGCTGCATCTGGTGGCAGGCGACGTGGCAAGTGACAAGCCACATCTGGTGGCACGTGACTTGGCAAGTGACAAGCTGCATTTGGTGGCAGGCAACATGGCAACTGACAAGCTGCATCTGGTGGCATGTGACATAGCAAGTGACAAGCTGCATCTGGTGGCACGTGACATGGCAAGTGATGAGCTGCATTTTGTGGCACGTGACCTGGCAAGTGACAAGCTTCATCTGGTGGCAGGCAGTGTGGCAACTGACAAGCTGCATCTGGTGGCATGTGACATGGCAAGTGATAAGCTGCATCTGGTGGCACGTAACCTGGCAAGTGACAATCCGCATCTGGTGGCAATTGATGTGGCAAGTGACAAGCTGCATCTGGTGGCAAGTGACAAGCCACATCTGGTGGCACGTGACGTGGCAAGTGACAAGCTGCATCTAGTGATAGGCGACGTGGCAAGTGACAATCCGCATCTGGTGGCAGGCGACGTGGCAAGTGACAAGCTGCATCTGAAGGCAGGTGACGTGGCAAGTGAAAAGCTGCATCTGGTGGCATGTGACGTGGCAAGTGACAATCTGCATCTGGTGGCAGATGGCAGTGGCAAGTGACACGCTCAGGGCTCCCACTGATTCTGCATCATAGTGAGTTTAACTATTTCATTTTATATTTCAATGTATTAATAGAAATAATGCACTTCAATCATCCTGACACCATAACAACCATTGTGCCATGATGATTGAAGCGCCAACACCAGCCATTGCCCCGAGAAATTGCCTGCAAAAAAACACATCGTCAATCTGCCCCCCAGACCTTGGCATCATTTTCTTCCACGCAACTGGTCCCCAGTGCCAAAAAGGTTGGGACCAATGATCCAGACGAAGGCAAAAAAAAACTCTATCCTAATTGATAACCATTCTAGCTTTAAAAGTCTATGGCTCGACTATACCAACAAACTTAACATTGATAATGCATTAAAATAAACAAATAATTAGACTGCGCTAGTGATAAAAAGCAAATGTTAAAAAAATTATAACATAATAATATTTAGACAGCTGCACGACACAAGTGAGATATTATTACTCAAAAATCCAATAATATAAACTGTGTTTCCCTATTAATAAACATCATCAAAAAGTCTTCGATGAAAAGTCCATAAACCACCAAGTGAAAAATATATTGTAGTGAATTATTTTCTGTTATCTCATCCACCTAAATTCACACCATGCGTACAGGAACACCACCACCATATAGGGTGTGCTCTTACCAAAGCCCCATGACCACCTATTACGGGGAGTCAGGGAACACTTTGTTAATCCAAATCCTCTGCTCTAATCATTGGTAAATAACTCCCAATATTCCTGGCTCCAAATCATCCAAGGCGTATCCAATAAAAAATTAATGCCACAATAGTGTAACTCTGTCACAACCATAAATTTATTTAAAAAGTATTGCACTTACAATTGGGTGGAAGATACAGGCATGTTAAAATCCATAAATCCACACAATGACAGGAAACAGCATCTCAGCCCGACTGGTTTCGTCACAACAAGGACTTCTTCCGGGGCATTATTATATTATTGTTAATTCATTGATTTCTCTCTAAATTATATAGCTACATTCTTCGTGCACCTGAGCCCGGCATATCCTAACCCTCCTCTACTTCTTCCCTTCTTTATTTCTTCTCTTCCCACCCCCACCCCCTCCTCCTTTTTCTTTTCCATTTCTTATTTTTTATTGTCAATCATTCCTAATATATAAAATGTTCACATATTATATACATTTGTTTATAGTTGATGAATATATGATCTTTTTTTCTGTTATTATAGATAACATTTTTTTTTTCAATAACATCTTTATTGAGCAAAAGAGTGTGTAACAGAACAACAAACGGTTCAATATACATTACATCGAGAAAATAATCATACGTTAATGATTTATGGTCAAGGTACATGTTCAGTCACATCCATCTTCATAAAACCTTCATAAGAAGTATCTTAACAACAAGCAACTTCAATCACATGTTAACTCTGTCCCTACCAGGGACAACAGCTTTTCTTTCCATCCCTACTATGCTTCCTCTGGGTGGGATGGTCCTAAAGTGAAGAGGGATGGGGGATAATTCGGCAGGTGCGGCCTAAGTAAGAAATGGGGGTGGGAGACTGACTAGCGTCCCGTGTTATAGATAACATTTTTTTTCACAATAAAAGTTTTTATTGAAATTAGTAGAAGCATAACATAGAAAAGAAAAATATTCACACCATAGATCACTTTTTGGTACACATTCTTGTGATTATACAATACGTGTCGACTGATATTAAAATCATGTTTATCTTCGACATATTCGCATTGTGAAGTATGGCTTGCTATAGACTCATATCCATTATTTAAACAAGGAGCCAAACATTTAATTCTAAGTAAAACATTTGCATTCCCCTCTCTTGTGGGATAAATTACGTGACCTGCTCAACCCATCTATTAGCCATTATACAGGTACAGATTTATCTAATAACCGTAGATATCCATATCTTCTAGAAGTGGATATAAGTAACGTTTATCTTAAGTGAAGAAAAGATTATATATAACATTTCTATATACAGCAACTCTGTTTTTGTATTCTATTCTAATCTTCTCAATAAAAAAATGCAATACAAAAAGGTACTTGAGCTACCTTGGTATGTTTATTGCATGTAGGGTAGCGCCTTTTAGTGAATAGGCTGCCCTATGCTGTCAGGTGACAAATGTGCCAAAAAAATGTGATGCATCCCATCGCTCAGGTGTGAGTGCAGTCTGATGTCTCCTTTCTGCAGCTACTGAAGTGTCATATTGTTTTAGTAGTTAGAGCAATGTTTAGGTAGTCTAATTCTGGCTTCACACATGCGTTACTTCAACACATGTTAGGGCACAAAAATGCAGTACATCTCTAGAATAAATGTGCATTTCCCATGTTTTATTCCTGTAACCTCTTAGTGTCTGAAGGTAAAACAAATCTGTCTGTAAAACTGTACATATCATCTCAACTACTTAGTATATCCAGGTGAATTATACCTTTTGCTCTTCAGTATAAATTGGGTTTCCATTTTGTGGTAAATGGTGATGGATATCTCCTGATTTTTTTTTTTATCAAAGGAAACCTGGCCCAAAATAGTAAAAAAAAATGTAACTTTAGATGAACTGTAAATTTCTTATTACCACGACCCACTACCAAAATATCTCCAAAATAAATTATCTTACTCCTGAAGTTCATGGCGATACCACATGTGTATATTATTTGTTGTTTGTACCCCTTGTAAGACCAAGGAGCAATAGTCCATATTTTTTTTTTTTATCCTGCGGAAAACACAGATGCTAAATATAAAAGTTTTTTTTTAATCCTATCTAAAACATACTGACCCTGACCTTGACCCTCACAGTAACCTAAATCAAGCCCTAATCTAGTGATTGTATCTTTGTTTATTAATATTATTATTATTTATTTATTTTTACACACAGACTTTTTTTCTACATTCTTCTTTACCAACTAGGAGAAAAAGAAGCAGAAATAGAGTACAGGATATTGCAGCAATCACGTGATTGGGCACTGATCCTTCTAGCTCCTGATTGATAGTATGAGACCCAGAGTTATTGGTGATAGCTTCTGCCCTGTACTAGCTGCATGCTTATAGAGCATGTTTCCAGCACAAACGCTGTGTGCATAGGAAAACAGTCCACCTCTGTAATGCTGTATATATATGTGACATTGACCTTAAATCTAGGTCGACATTAATGCATTTTTTAGTGAATTTTGCTGTTTGCAGAAATGCACTATAGTCTATTTAAACATGGTTTCCTATGGTACACGTTCACATCTATGCATTTTTTAGTCAGTGCATTTTTGGAAAGGGTCAGGGACTTTTTTTCCCCACAGCAGATTGCGTGTAATAGACTTCAATGGACCTGCACCAAAAACACAAATGTGATGCGTTTTGTGGTTTTTATTTTCTTTTCTGCATAACAAACTGTGAATAGCTGGTTGTTAAGGAGCGGGCTAGGAAGTCGGCCGATGACTCCTTAACAACTGATGACTCCTCAGCCGTCAACAGAGTTTCCCGAAAAAAATCGGGAAAAAACAATGTGGGGTTCGCTCTCCAATCCATACCAGGTCCTTCGGGTCTGGTATGGATTTAAACCACCTCCCACCCGGCCACTGTATATATAGGGCCGGGTGGGAGCTTCCCCGTTCTGACAGGATGTGTATACACGTCCTGCAGAGCGGGAGCTCACAGCACGGCCACGCGGTGCGGCTGCTGCTGGATCCTGTGATCATTATGATCACAGGATCCAGCTGAGCAGAGATCGGGATATGGGCGCTATGATTTGCCCTCCCGATCATGTGACGGCTGTGTCCAATCACAGCCGTCACATTGTAAACAGAGACAAACGTCTCTGTGACAGTTCTCCCCCCGCCGAGCTCAGTGAGAGCTCAGTGCGGGGGGGGGGGGGGTGAGGAGGGGGGGAGCTGCAGCTATGTGACAGCTCTCTGCATGATGAGGATTTTCATGCAGAAAGCTGTCACAGATCGCCCCCCACCAAGCACACTGATACCCCTGTCCCCCCATACACATAAGTGTCCGAATAAAACAGTCCCCAAAACATCTGTATGTCCCCAATCACATATGTCACCATACACAAAACATCTGTCACAGTCCCCAAAACATCTGTATGTCCCCAAAACATCTGTCACAGTCCCCAAACATCTGTCTGTCCCCGTCACATCTGTCTGTCCGGAAAAACACCAAATAAACTCCGATTTGAGTTATTTTTACCAAAGAAATGTAGCAGTATCATTTTTGGTCAAACTTTATGAAGAGAAATTACTTATTTGCAAAATGTTATAACAGAAACGAAGAAAAATGCATTGTTTTTGAAAATTTTGTCTTTTTTTAATTTATAGTGCAAAAAATAAAAAACCCAGGGGCGATTAAATACCACCAAAAGAAAGCTCTATTTGTGTGAAAAAAATGATAAAAATTTCTTATGGGTACAGTGTCGCATGATCGTGCAATTGTCATTCAAACTGCAACAGCGCTGAAAGCTGAAAATTGGTCCGGTAAGCAAGGGGGTTTAAGTGCCCAGTATTGAAGTGGTTAAGGAGAACCCCATGCCAAAATGTAATAAAAAATGGTGTGGGCCACCCCCCAAAATCCATACCAGACCCTTATCTGAGCATGCAGCCCGTCAGGTCAGGAAAGGGAGGGGATGAGCGAGTGCCCCCTTCCTGAACCATAACAGACGACATGCCCTCAACATGGGGGATTGCTTTAGGGAAAGGGGTCTCTGCCCCCCCAAAGCACCTTGTCCCCATGTTGACAAGGACCTCTTTCCCACAACCCTGGCCGGTGGATGTTGGGGTCTGTAGTCGGGGGGCTTATGAAAATCTGGAAGCCCCCTTTAACAAGGGGGGCCCCAGATCCTGACCCCCACATGTGATAGATAGTACCTCTACTCATTCACCAAAAAAAAGGTGTAGTGTAAAAGATGACAGTAGGCAGTTTTTGACAAGTCCTTTATTTAAAAAAACAAAAAAATAAAAAATGTTCACCAATGAAGATCCATTGCCAATCATGACGTCTGCCTCACCGCTGACCCCAAAAAAGGAAAAAAAAAACCCGCCACTCCCGACGAAGGCTCCCGCTGTCTGCTAGTTCTTAAATAAATAAATAATAAGGGGCAGGTTCACCCGCTGATGTCATTGGGTGGTCCCCTCCCACTTGTGACATTGTTGGCCCAGCATGGTATGAATTAGGGGGGCCCCACACCGTATTTTTCCCAATTTTTTGTATTGCTGGCAATTCATGTTTTTACATTTAGCTGTCAGTGGGGATTGGTTGTTAAGGATGCGGTGGCCAGCTTTCTGGCCCATTCCTTAACAGCCAGCTATAGACAGTTTGTTAAAGAGAAAAAATGCTTAGATGTGAACCTAGGGTAATGAGTTACAGACCAGGCAGGCACATAAAAACAGCCATTGATCTGCCAGAAGTGCACTAAATTACCTGTTGAGGATTGGCAACACACTGAATTTTGTGGACTGAAATTTACAAGAAGTGTTGTCAGCTCTGCTTAGTTGTCTTTTACTAAACTACTGCACCCCCCTCCTCATCTCCACAACATAAAGGGAATTAATTCTTTTGTCCAAGATAAGAACTTGGAAGGCTGATTAGGTTTTCTAAGATAGACACAAACACAGAACAGCTCTGCATTTCTGATAGAAATAGAATCAGCAGGTATTTTTTTAGCACTTATTGAACAGACATAAAAACACTATTGACAGTATATTTAACAGATCAAAAGGTAGTAAATAAGATACGTTCAGTGTTAGGGTTTACATACAGTACATTTTAACACAAGGTACTATGGAGGCAACTCAGTAAGGCATTTGCAACAATTCTCTGGCAACATACCTGTATGAGAAATTCTTGAAAGCTGTGTAACAGTTTTCTTACTATATCTAATGCATTCAACAAATTCAGGTAGTTGCTATGTGCAACACTTACATTCTAGCACTAAGGCTACGTCAGATTTATTAAGAAATACCACCATATCAGTGATAAGAAAAGTAGAGGTAAATAAACATTTCTGACGTTGGAATGAATTGTGACACTTTTCAAGAATTCCAGAGTAGGTGTTTTGCAGTGCCATACATAATGGCACCCAACACTCACATACAGTCAGTGCCGGGCCAAGGCCATGACAAGGTTAAGTAGCACCCCCCAAGATGTATCACCATTATGTGTCAGCAAAAAGACCCACCCCCTCAATAAAAATGAATCTGTATGCTCATCCCCTAAGCATGTATTCCCTTTGCAAGCCAACATTTTCCCCAAACAATAATTCCCCTTCTCCCAGTAAAAATCCCCCTACCAGAACAAATCTTTGGTCCCCACATCCCCCCCAGCTCAAATCCTCTCCCTCCCCAAATCTCACTAGCACAAATGCCTACAGATCCCTCCTCCTAGCACGACCCTCCCCCAAATTTCTTCTAGCACAAATCCCTCCAAACATCCTTACTAGCATAGCCCTCTTAGTGTGAGAGATGAACAGAACAAATGGTAATAGCAAACTTTAATTTCATTTCCTTTTAGTGTTTAAAACCCAACAGGGGCCTTTTCATTATCTTCCCCTTAAAAGGGTACCCTTGTGATCAAGACCACTGGACCCCCAGGGGTTCCTTAAGAGAATTAAACGTCCCTACAGACGAGTGAAGTACAAACCGATACCCTGTATCAAGAAATTTATAGATTTGGTTATGGACTGTTACGATAAGGTTTTCTCTCTTTTATTATAAAAGTCCTTCAATTGTCGGTTACGGATATAGATTGTGTAAAAGACACTAGAGGTTTAAAAAAAATACCCCCCATCACCCCTAATTACAATTCTTCCCCCTAAAAAAACCCTCCCCCCAGATACGATCATTCCTACAAACCTCCCTAAACACGATCTTCTTTAAACCCCCTCCCAGCACGATCCTCCTCCCTAGACATCCGTAAACACGATCACTCTAAACCCCTCCCTCTCCTAAACTCGACCCCCCCTACACCC
>BLSH010482893.1:76117-111706 GCA_018402905.1 Glandirana rugosa | reverse complement strand
TTCAACATTATATGTACATATTAATATTTTTTTAAGAGAAAACAAGCTGTTGTTTGGAAAGTGATTGTTACATGTGTAACAATGAAAGACAATAGTATTTTATGGTTATTTTTGATAACTACTTTTTTTTTTTTTCTCAATTACCGTGATCTCAACTCGCTTGGGCATAACATTTCAAGCCCAGGCATGGCCTGAAACCCCACAGGCACGGGGCTTGGGCTAGGACCTGTAATTTTTTTTTCAGACCCTAGCCCAAGCCATAAGCCCATAAAAACCGCGGAAAAGATATCGACGACCCGTCGGTTAGTTGTAAGGGCAAACTAGTGAAAAGCTTGTTGATTGGCTGCCCAGCAGCTATAGAAAAGGCGCCAAAAATACCCGAATACCGAACCCGATCCCAGACTTTTTTTTTAATGTCCAGGATCGGGTTCGGGGCACGGACACCCCAAAGTCCGGTACGGACCCGAACTTTACAATACGGGTTCGCTCAACTCTAGTGCCATTAACTCTTTTTTTTTTTTTCATCAATAGTTTTTATTGGTATTTTATGATAACAGAAAGTAACAATGTGTACATTGTTAGTGAAAGGTTTGTTGTCGAACAAAAGAGAATTTTTTTATAATTATACATGTATATTACAACTTGACAGTATAACAGTATAACAGAGATCTCCATTCTGAGCGTTTCATGCATTCCTTATGAGTATTACAACTTGTAGTATGATGTCTGGCCTCCCCTCCTCCGAGCACCCCCCTGGGATCAAATTTGTGCACCGGAGGGGATTTGGAGAGAAAGAAAAAGCAAAAAAAATTTCTTCAACGGTATCAAGATATAATATGTGCTTATCTTAGAGCTATTCTATAAACTGTGCTGCTCTAGACCATTGTGACCATGGTAACCAATCAGTTTGTGCTTTAGTTAGTTCGCCATTGCTGAAGGCCAACATTGTTTCGTAGCATAAGTGCGTGCCATGGATGGTGTTTTATCGGTTTTCCACAATCTTGTTGGGTTTAGTCTGGCTGCTAGTAATATATGTGTTATTACATGCCTAAAGGGCTTGGGGAAGGATTCAATCATTAGATTGAGCAGGGCGAGGGCCGGTGATGGTTTTGTCGGGGGGGGTGCCATTAATTCTTAATGACACCCCCATGCATCTAGCAAATGCTGATACGTTTGTGCCTGCTAGAACGCATGGTACCATTGTACTATCTTAATAATCATACAGGCACCCGTATGCATGTTTCACATTTTTTAAACAATTTTTTTATGAGGAAAATTGGATATAGCTTTATAGTCATGTTAACGGACACATATCAACGATGCTAAATTTGAGCATGTAGTCATTGATGACTCTTGGTCACAGGAGATTTAACGCATGTGAATAAAGGTAACTGTTGTAGTCCCTCTGACAGTGTGAAACGAAATAGGAATTCTGAATGCTATCTTTATACTTTGTAATTATTCACAATTATCAGAATACAATATTTTTCAGAATAGTTGACATTTTACTGGTTGTTTTTAGAGTTCAGTAGCGTTTTATTTTAAAATTTCTGTTTTTTTTCCCTCTATATTTAGTTTAGACCAAATTTCTCTGGACATGTTATATTGGATTGTTGTAGTAAATTTGCAATGCTGATAAGCTGTTTTCATACCAAAAGGGAGGGAGATGAGAAGCCAATTATGATGAAATATCATTTTTTTTTTACTATTAACATGGTTTCAGGCATGCAATTTCACCCCAGAGAGAACAGATGTAGCACTGAAACATAGTGGCAGACCATGGGAGTCTTTTTTATATTATCCATGACAGTTTACAGACAAAAATTTAGAGAATATAATGTAGGTTTGATTGGTGTTAAAATGGACATTCTAGTGTTGCCCTGCTACTTGAAGAAGATGCCCATTCATTAGTTTGCCTACATAGTTTTAGGTGAATGTGGTATTAGAATATTACCACTGTATTGACTTTTTCCTTAATTTGTAGCAATGTTATGAAGATACCTTTAACTTGGCTGTAAATTAGTACCAGGAAATAGACACAAGATCATTTAGTAGTAAATTAACTTAATGTATTGGTTCGGGTTAGAATTAATGATGGTTTGAGCATTAATGAGCTCAGAAGGTAGATTCAGACACCGTGGGGTTGATTTACTAAAACTAGAGAGTGAAAAATCTGATGCAACTGTGCATGGTAGCCAATCAGCTTCTAACTTCAGCTTGTTCAATTAAGGTTTGACTAAAAAATCCTGGAAGCTGATTGGTTTCTATGCAGAGCTGCACCAGATTTTGCACTCTCCAGTTTTAGTAAATCAATCACAGTGAACTAGACAGTATAATCACTATGCCAAAACAACTTAGGATAGAGTTATGTACCACTAGACTGAAGTCAACACATAAATCAGCAAAGTCAGCAATAAGCAGTGCATATAAACTTTAACTGCAATGTGAATAATAATATTGTAACTAGTCTAGAGTGCACTCAAGGAGAATGGCCAGTATATGGTGCAATGTCCCCTGAGAGGTACCTCTTAGCATGAGCAAAAGGTAAAGGTCTCTGTGTAGCAGCTGTAGGAGGGCAATCTTTAGTCCTAACTCTATAGCTCGCTAGTGGTGGGGCCCATGAGAATAGTCTGAGTCAAACCTGCAGGCAGCAATGCATCCACTAGAGTGCTGTATGATCAGTTGCTAAAGGGCTCTCTCTGGCAGCAGATATTAAATCCCCACAGCAGCTCACCAGTCTCAGTGATATTGCAGCTCATCAATTGATCACACACAGTGATTAGCCCACTCTCTGCTCTGCAGCCATGTGACTCGGTCTGTTGGCGCTCCCACACTCAGCACACACAGCAGTGATAGTGCACAATGGAAAGTGATGTGCACTCTTTGGTCTCTCTCATGGCAAGAGGAAGCTGTGTCCTATACAGCCTGAGAAAATGCAGCTCTTTCCCCTCCTCCTAGCAATCTCTGGAAAATGCAGTTAAACAACTCTTGATTACTGTAGAGTCTCTCTCCCTTGATCTACAGTTCCTACAGTGCATTGCTGTCTGACTCAGTCTATTTAACTCCCTCCTCTTGCCGATATAGCTATTATCCAGTTTAGCAATACTGGGCAGCGGCTACAGAGGACAGCTGCAGCCAGTGTTTCGCTCACTATCCATTCTTGGTCATGCACCTGGCTACACAAGTATGCCACCATCCTGCTAGTTGCTAGGACACGGCATACATTTATTGCTCACCCCCAGCATCATGGGAGTGAGCACTTTTCGCATTTAAAAGCTGTGCGTGCGGAGTGCACTTGCTCTCCATCGTAGCAGTAGCAGCTGAACTTAGCATTGCCTTACATTTCAGAATATTGCTCTGCAACCAGCATTCAAGCTGTAAATATTGACCCAAGGCTGAATTATATTTTCTATCTGTAGTGCTAGTGCTGCAGTCAAATTTTGGAGATTCTGCAAATGTTGGTGCCACCATGGCTTAGTGTGCACTGGTTACAGAGGCGTCCTGTAAAATCAGTGACTCTCCACCTTTCTGTGGCAAAACAGGAGTAACAGCGCAGATAGCACTGACACCTTATTCCAAAACCATGGATAGGCAGAGGCTATTGTCTGAGAATAGAATGGGAGATGTACAGGTCTTTGCATTCCTCTCTACACTATACTGCAAATACCAAGTTACTTTGATTGTATTTAAGTGTTGGGTCTTTTGAATGTACAAGCAGTTTTATGGGCCTATGTTTTTGCTTAGGCTTGTTGCTTATTTAACAAAATCCCAGCCTGTATAGCCACACATTTTTAGTGCACTCCTGAGATGTCTGTGTTCTTTGTCTTTATACTTTGTGTTTGTTGTTACAGCCCAATGATGCAGAGTTCTAATAACCCACAAATTGTGTTCTAGTGGTTGGTAGTAGTCAAAAGCAGATACCGATCTGTGTGGATGAGTTTTTGTAGACCTTAAGGTCCAATTTGTTGTCAACAGAACATTTGTCCCCATTGGAAGATTCCCCACCTCTTGTTACCCTGACAGTCTAAAAGTGTGGGATTTCATACCTACATTCTGTCTCAGTGACCGACAATGGCTTTTAGGATAGTCAGAGGGGTGAATGTTCCAATCAGGGGCACAAACAGTAGCAAACATAGGGCAAAGTCTCAAACTCTTTACCACTCTATGATAAGCTGAAAAAAGCTTTGTTTTTACAAACATTTTAATACATGTACAGGGGGGGTTTCACTACTGAATGCTTTTTTATTATTATTATTTTATTATTTTGGTGTCTTGAGTTCCACTTTAACAGCTAGCTTAGTATAAACTTTATGCAGAAAATGGTTACCCCCATACTTATGAGTATAAAAATGGTAAAACCTCACAGGCTGAAGACATTTATCACACTTCTTCAACATGACCTCATTGGATAAAACTGTCATTAATTTTAAAGGGAAAAGGTATTTTTGGAGGTTTATTGCAATCTGGGAATACCCCATTTAGTATTAGGATCACATTTTATCCAGTACAGCTCTCAAAACTGCATATTCCTAATAGGTTTCACATTTCAGCTAGGTGTCTTCTTAGATTTGTGCTCTTGGGACAGAATGACATTTATGTCATTCTGGCCTTTTTCTGAGTCCAGTCTGTAGTTTACACCCATCAGGAGGTTCCATCATGCAGTCTAGAATCAAAATAAGTCAGGGCTGAGCAGCACTCACATGTCATTGTGTGAGCTGAGCACTACTTGGTCCTGGAAAAATGCCCACTACTGCCAATTACTGGTTATATCATCAGACCAGTTAGAAGAAAATAGGAAAAAAAGTTTATTTCTTAAAGGTCATTTTTTATCGTACATAAAAAAGAGGTTGTACATAACATTAATTTTCAAGTTCAAAAGAGATCGAACAAACATTCCTCAAATATTGCCATGCATCATATTTATAATGTCTATTCACCGCATGTGAATTGCGGACTAAAGGACCAAATATGCTACATATATTCACTTACAAGTAAATCATCATAAGCAAAACAGTGTGTACAAGTACAACAGTCCAGAAAAGATAATAAAGAGATTCAGCAATAAATCTATTATCCTTAATCATTACTCTATATATTAGGTCGTATAGTGCGATCAGAATTTACTCACAAGTCCCATATCTTGTGAGGGCAGCTTCTAACTTTATAAGTCAGTTTGTATAGTGGGGGTGTCTGATTAATAGGAGTAAGCCAAAAGACTATAGTCGGAGGACTTCCAGTGCATAGTTACTGTATAGACTTTTTGGCGTAAAAGAAAGCTAATCGTAGAAAGAGTTGAGTGTTTTTAGAAAGGGTCTCATCATCAATATAACCAAGAAGGCACATTAAAGGGTTACATATATTGGGTATGAGGGAAATTGAGCAGATGAATTCTGTGACTTCTGACCAAAAACTCAGGTGGACATCTCCATACCATATGATAGAATGTGTCATTCACTGCAGAACATCTAGCACAGACAGCAGAGGGTATCCTCTTTAGTTGACAAAGGAGACTTGGAGTATAATATGCTCCCTATATGGAAATTTGATCTGAATAACTTTATCCCTAGAGGCGATAACTGTAGATACTTGTAAAGGAAGAATTTACTGCCACACCTCCTCCGTAAGTTCTGGTATAACAGCACGCCATCTAGATTCAGTAAGATTAAGCCTATTGGTTTTAGAATGTAATAGTGAAGAGCAATATGTAGATATAAGTTTAGAGTGAGCCGGGTCATTTAATAGGCGTTCCAAAGGGGAAGGCTGTATAGAAATGTTACATAAGCCAAACTGAGTTGCAGCAGTATGTCTTAATTGAAGATATCTGAAGTAGGCTGTAGGGGGAAAGTTAAAGTTTATAGAAAGTCAGAGAAGGAGTGGAACGTATCTGCTGTGAACAAGTGAGAAATTAATTTTACTCCCTGCCTCGCCCCAAAGGCCCCATCTGTCCTTTGAAAAAATTCTTGCAAGCAAGGGTTATTCCATAAAGGAGCATTGGAAGAATATACCGATGTACCACCAGAGGGGAGTATATTTGAAAGTTTAAAAATTTGCACTGTCATGGATAAAATACCCATACTGTCTCTACCCAGCGTAACCAGGAGATGGGTTAAACAGGAGATGGGTTAAATTTTCGAGAGATTAATAGGAGGTTAGGATTGTCGCTTCTAAGGCAGTTGCAGCATTATTAGTTTCAGGGTAAAACCACCAATGGCCATGGGCAGTTGACAGGCAATATAGTAGGTCTGTAAATGGGGAGCTGCAAGGCCGTCCTCTAATACAGGTAATTGAAGTGTGTCTTTAGCAATTCTGACTGCCCTACCCTCCCAAATAAAAGACCTAAGAATACTATCAATCTCGGTAAATCGGCATTTGGTAATATACACCGATGAGTTATTTAGTATATAAAAGAAGCACAGCAGGAAAATCATCTTAAAAATATTTACTCTACCTAATAGGGTTAGGGGAAGGTTAGAGCACACTTTCAAAGTATTTTTAATTATTCTCCAAATAAGAGGGTCTATTTTGTTTTTACGATATAAGGATATTGGCTGCTGTACCACAATACCCAAATAATGAAAGCTAGAGACAATTTTTAACGGGCACAAGGACGGGAGGGAAATCTGAGCATCCATTTACAACTGAAAAAGAAGAGGTTTTTCCCAGTTTACTAGCCTGATAAATGGCCACATCAACGAATCAAAGGCTTTGTGAGCATCCAATGATAATACAGCTCTCGAGCCCATGGGGCTTGCATGTTATTAAAAAGTCTGCATAAATTGATGGAGGTGGATCAGCCCGGAATAAAGCCGGTTTGATCCAACCATATAATAGTAGGAATGACTTTGTTTAACCTACGAGTAAGGATTTTGGCTGGAGGAAAAACGTTTTTAATTAGAAAACATCTAGAGGGGGCATCGCAGAGTGAGGATGGAGGGTGGCAGGAGGTGGGGGGGGGGGGGTGTCTAAAAGCCAGAATTCCACTTTAAGTTGACAAAGCAATTCATATTTTTCTTTCAGTACAAAAAGTCTTTTGGCAATATTATTTTGATAAAACGTTTTTTTTTTTATTTTGCTTGAAATCTATAAACAAATATGTAACAAAACAAAAATGTGTTTTTTTTATGTTTTCACACAAATATCTCCCAGGATTCTTACATTTTTTCCAATTTAATCTAATAAGAAAATTGTGTAAGTAGAAAGATGTGGCAATGTTGTGTAAAAATCTTTTATAATAGTGTTCCTGTCAATAAAAATTGCATTCTATTTTTTCCTGTGTATAATGACATTTTTTTTTTCTATTAAAAAGCATTGCAACATTTTTTACAAATAATATGAAGGTCTTTTTTTGTTCGATTTTGTTCTTTCTTTGAGTCACTAAAAATATTAAGGAACAAATTAATTTAAACAACAAAAAGTTTAAATATTAATGGTAAACAAATATAAATAATGCTAAAAAATCAGCAGCAAAATAGTAACTCAGGAAAGGGAGGAAGGGGTTAATTAGGGCTAATTAAGATTAAACTAGGGGTTACCAAGGCATTACGTAACAGAGTTTTTTTTTTTTTTTTTTATTACTTTGGAAGGTTACTTGCATAATTAACTGACATCATATGAAGATTTAAGGTCACCCCTTTGAATGAATGAATCAGAGAAGTTACAAAGCAGGAATAATATTATTGCTTTGTACCTGTCCTTGACACTGCGAACGGATGCTGAAAATCTGCTGGATTTCGATCCCTAACCCTGCTACACCCATCCTGGATTCTCCCGTCCCGCCACCAATCGTTTGGGATGACATGCAGACCCGCAAACAGATGGAAAACGCTGGCCTGTTTAAGATCCAATATGGTACCATGGCCGCCCTCTCCCAGCGCACACGTGCAGCAAAGAAGATGAAGGAACCAGGTAAGCCCACAAAGCTCCCAAAACAAACAGTATAGACACCCCAGAGATATATTAAACTATGCCCAAAAACTGTCGGTAGTTTCAGGTCAAGTGAGGGAGGAGGACATGTTGGCCACCCCAGCTATATTCCACACAAGCCTCAGGATGAGCAGTTTTCACAGGCCCATCAGCCACTAATAAATTATATATATAATGCTGCACTGCCAAATCATGTACGAACGTAAGCAGCTGGCACAGCAACCCAACCAGTTGTGAACAATATATATAAAAAAATGCCACGCTAATATACTTAAAGTGCTTAAATAATTCATAATTGTACATATATGTCATACATCTATGTTAAACAATCCATATACTCAATAGCAAATAAAACCATATATATAATCAATGTCACCAATGTGAATAATTATAATTTGAGTGACATGAAGGGTAAACAATATCAAGTGTTCAAATAAAGTCCATATCCATCATAGTATATAGTCCATAAATTGTGAGTAGAAGAAATCAATGAAATGCTGCTGCCACCACCGAAAGTATTAGTTGGTTACGCTTACCCCAACATAGCTTACATCAAAGTGAATCTTGATTAGTTGTATTTAAGCACACCACTAAGTGCCTTCACCAGATAAAAGTAGTTGGGTACGCTTACCACAAGGAAACTTACAAAAAGCCCGTAGTAAGTATGATGTGGCTAGTCACCACCGAACATCCCCTGAAGGGTCCTCGTAATGCTCAGATGTTCAGGCATTCATCATAGACAAAGATAAAAATCTCCACATTCCAAAAATTTGCACTTACATCAATTCCATTAACATAAGGCAGAAACATCCAAAGTTATGTGCACATAAGCTGGGCGCAATGGTCTGGAGCGGACATCCTTTCAACCCACGCGTTTTGTCCCAAGTGGACTTCAACTGGGGTATGGGTCTGCTCATCACCATTGTGCTATATATAATATTCCATAAATTACCTTAATTTGAATTGTATCAGCGATTTCCCAGCGCCTGGTTATGGTTATGGAGTTCCAAGCCTCATTGTCAGTACACCGGGAGCCAATGGTAAGTAGGCCCATAGGTCATGTGACATCCGATATCCGGCATCAGCGGGAGAGGGGGCAGAGTGACCTCACGGTGACCAAAACACACCCCTCACTGCATCGCAATGGCGTTCAATATCAAGATCAAGAATCATAGGCTCACTACAACCAACAAATTATAGTTATCAAATCAATCCCTCAATGATAGGCGCGTCCCCATCCGGCCTGTCGCATAAACCGACAGTCGAAAGTGACGCGCCACATCACTCTCTAGGACTTCCAGTCAGTACGACAACATCCGCCGTAATCCAGACATCGGGACAGGGCAGAAGTCTGCAACAAAAGCAGGAAGGACGGCCAAGCCGAATATGGAACACTTTGCATTTCACATCAGTATTACTCGATCCTAATGCACAACAACATCCGGTTACATTAATCAGGTTATACATATTAATTCATAAAAAATACAAAACAAGTGAATAACATATGCGACTGAAATAAAAACAAAAAAAAATACACAAAAAAAAAATTAAAAATCATTAAATAATCAATAAAAAAGATCTAAGCAGTATTAATAAAAGAACTGATGTTCCATTCAATATTCATCCCATATGGCTAATAACATTTTAATTCATAGATCCAGTATGTTTCAAGTCTGAACTTCCTCTCCATGGGGATACATATTTATCAATAATGGCAAATTCAGTACCCTGGGGATTTTTATTGTGAAACTTTAAATAGTGTTTCGGAACACTGTGGTTTGTAGACCCTTTTTTATACTTGCTATTTGCTCGTTAACCCGAGTAGAGAACGAGTGTATAGTCCTCCCTACATATTGATTTTGCATGGGCAAGTAATCAAATATACTATACATTTCGTGGCACAAGAAGTAAAGTGTCTCATCTCATAAATGTGATTGGTAGTCGTAGATGCAAAGCTGCACAATTTCTTCTTGACACTATTATGTAGACAAACATTACATCTGTGGCATGGATAGTAACCTTTCATGTCTTGAAAAAATATGGGTTCTGTTGGAGGGTCTATCACATTTGGGGCTAATTGGTTTCTAATAGACTGGGCGCCCCTATAGACTACATTGGCCTGTGTGGGGAGAATGGGGCACAATACCCTATCATTCCTTAAAACCTCCCAGTGTCTTTTAAAAATATTCTTAATTTGTCTGTATTGATTAGAAAATGTTGTAAGGAAATTCCATTTAAATTTGTCTGAATTGTTAGTACATTGCTTATCCTCTAATAGGGATGATCTATCAGTCAGATAGGCCTTCTGGATTTCATCATCAATCATCTCTCGAGGATAGCCCTTCTCTATAAATTGTTGTTTAAGTTTTTGTGCCTGTTGTAAGAAGAGGGAAGGTTCTGTACAATTACGTCTTAACCTCAACATCTGACTCAGAGGAATTGATCTTAACCAAGATTTGTGATGCCCACTGTCAGTAGGTATATAACTATTATGATCAGTAATTTTAAAGAATGTTCTCAACGCCAACCTCCCATTTTTCTTGAGTATTTCTAAATCTAAAAATGTATACCTTCACCACTGGCTTAATAGGACAATGAAATGCCTCTATCGTTATCATTCAAAGTAGTCATAAACTTCCAGTGTATCATGTGGGCCATTCCATAGGAGGCCGGCTTCTCACTGATATGGAAGAGGGGGAGGTGAAAGAAAAGGCTGAACAACTCACCCTGGCTGAAATCCTCAGAGCGGTGCATAAATGCACAGCGTCCGTGCACACTCTCCAGGAGCACTTTGGAGGCCTAAAGGAGGAATTGGGGTTTATCCTCCATGACTTACAGAGAGCGCACTACAGCTGCAGAGGGTCGTGTCAGTGACATAGAGGATAAACTGGCCCCACTTATAAGAGACACTCAGATCACAGCAAGACTGGTCAGGGCAAACAAACTTAAATCGGATGATATTGAAAACCGTCTGTGATGGAATAACATTCGCATAGTGGGACGCCCAGAAAAAATGGAGGGTAAAGACTCCATTTAGATTTGTGGAAAAATGGCTACTACTGTTTTTGGGAAAGATGTGTTTACCCCACTATATTCGGTTGAAAAAGCACACAGAGTATCACCCAGGCCTCTTCTACCGGGCCATCCACCTCGCACTCTCTTAGCCAGAATGCTTAACCATAAAGACAAGGAAATTGTCCTTTTTCAGGCAAGGGAACGTTGAAACATCAAATTTAATGGGGTGCACATATCCTTCTACCCTGCAAACTCGGCAGAAGTGCAAAGACACAGAGATACATTTACTGATGTGAAGAAAAGGCTCCAAGCTTCATACGCCATGCTGTTCCCCACAGAGCTCCACATAATGTCCAGTGGTCAATCTTGGATTGACGCTAACGAACATGTCCTTCGTCAAACCAGGAAGAGGCAGCAGAGGAGGACTGACACAGCATTCCACCTAATCTGAAAGTACTAAAGTAGTGTTCCACATGCCAGTGAAGTCATTGTGGTGGCTGCCTCATCCCTGTATACTAAGTAGAAAGAAAGTTATCCCCCTTGGGATATATAAATAAAAATATTTTTTGATACAATTTTGACCTATTGTGGTGGTTTGCTGCCTATTTAAAGTCCCACCAAGGGGGATAACTTTCTTTCTACTTAATCTGAAAGTAAGGGACAGAGGAGAGGGGACGTACACTGATGTTCTGCTAGCCCCCCTAGTACTCTTCCCCCAGCAGGACTCCGCTAAAATGGCTGGGAGTAAAAGCTATACTCCCGCACAAGAGTTGTGAGCATGTGAGTTTATTAGAAAATATTAGCGTTCCTTCTTCGGTTGCACCTACAAGTTTATTGAATGATTTTGTTGATCTTCCTTGTGAACTACAAGTTGGGCTGCGCAGAGCCGCCCTATATTGTTTTTTTTTCCTGTTCAGTTAACTGTTTTCTCCTGCAACTTTACCTCTGCTACCAGTTGGCCTGGCGGGTCAGTGAATGCTAACCAGCGCCCACACTGCTTTCTACAAGGACATGGGGTCTCTTATGTTCTCTATTTGACCGTTTTCTCATTTATCTCCATACAATGCGGTCAGGATTCTGGAACTTTTGTGTACAGCACAGACCAAAGAGACTTAAAGAGTTGGACCAGAGCCGACACTTGTGCACCGCCCCACTTTCGATCTAATGATCACCACTCGGACAAGGCGAGCCTACTAGAACAGGTTTTTACAACTGCTTTGGGCACACGTGGCTTGAGCTACCTTTTCCCCTACAGTTATTATACTACTGCATTATAATGACCACTGTACCTATTTTATCTTGGAATATGAGGGGTCTCCAGAACCCTCTAAAGCGCACCATGGTGTCCACCATCCTTAAGAAATACTCACCTGCTATATATGCCCTACAGGAAACCCATCTGGTGCCTGAAATAGTGTCCTGTGTTAACTTTTCTTGAGTGGGCGTACCACTCTACCATCACCTCCTACTCGAGGGGGGTGAGTATCCTCGTACATCGATCCGTGGACTTTATGGTGTTTGATAAACGAATTGATTCTGAGGGGAGATGTGTGTTCCTGCTATGTAAAATTTACGAACTGAAGTGTATTCTTGCAGCGATATATGTACTACCTCCCTTTCACTCTGAGGTTTTGAGAACACTATTAACGTTTCAGCTGAGTAACCCTGATGTACTCCTGATTGCTATGGGAGACTTTAACTGTTTTCTGGACCCTGCCCAGGACAAACATCCCCCTCCGGTGGCGGACCGCAAAATTGCTCGAACGTTCATAGAGGAGGTGGGGTGGATTTATTCATGGCAGGCCCACAACCACAACAGACACAATTCTCTTGTTTCTCTAAAACACATATGTCCCTCTCCAGGATAGATTTATGCCTATGCACACCTCAAACGTCCCACCTACTACAGGACATTCAATACCTAGTTATGGGAGTCTCAGACCATTCCCCGCTACTGGTCCATTTGAATGCCAAACCAGCCATGAACTTATCAAGGACCCCATGTAAACTAAATTCCTTTTGGTTTAACCTGTTCTCCTCTCACAAAGGGGTGGTCTCTGAAATCTCAGAGTTTTGGCTGCGACACACAGCCCACCCCAATTTAAACACTGTATGGGATGCTTTTAAAGCATTTCTAAGAGGTATCCTTATAACTGAGGTCACAAGCATTAAGGCCAACACTAGTGTACAGAGGGACCAGGCTGCACAGCTGGTGAGCCAACTGGAAGCGGAGTTCATTGCTAACCCCACTGATCCCAATCGGGAGGCCTGGTTGGCGGCCCAAGAGGTGGTCGATCGGATCACTAGCTCTGCAGCTGATAGGAAACGATAGGGGAACAGACTGGCTGGTTACTTGCCAAAATAGTGAAGGCTTCCGAGACTTCCCCATCCGTGGGTACATTACGCACCAAAGCGGGGAAGGTAGTGAACACTCCTACCCTGATCATGTAGTAGAGAGTTTTATTCAGTCCTGTACAGGTCCCGAGGAGAGTATTCCTGAATTTCAGGAATATTTGCAGACCATGGAGCTGCCTTGCATCTCAGAATCTCAAAGGTCAGTCTTAGATGCCCCTATAAAGGTTGAGGAGCTGCAGGAGGCTATTGTTCTCTCTCCCAACTCCAAGGCCCTGGGGGGACAATGGCCTCCCTATGGAAATATATAAACAATATGGGGGGTCCATTCTCCCTAAACTACTTAACCACCTAAGGACTTACAAGCGGTCTTACAAGCGCCTTTTTAAAAAAAAAAAAAAAAAAACTTTTTTGAGTTAAAAAATAAGACAACAGGAAAGTCAGCCCAATTTTTTTGATATTGTGAAAGATAATGTTACACAAGAGTAAATCTCCATCAGCAACGTTTAAAAATTTCTACAGGTTACCAGTTTTGAGTTACAGAGGAGGTCTAGTGCTAAAATTATTGCTTTCGTTCTAACGATTGCGGCGATAACTCACATGTGTGGTTTGAACAACGTTTTCATATGCGGGCGCGACTTCCGTATGCGTTCGCGTCTGCACATGAGCTTGGCAGGACAGGGCGCTTAAAATTTTTTTTCTCTTATTTATTTTATTTTTTATTTTTACACTGTCCTTTTAAAAAAAAAAACATTTTGATCACTTTTATTCCTATTACAAGGAATGTAAATACTCCTTGAAATAGAAAAAAGCATGCCAGGACCTCTTAAATATAAGATCTGGGTTCAAAAAGTCCTCAGATCTCATATTTACACTTAAATGCAATAAAAAAAAAAAATGAAATGTTATTTGAAAAAACAAAACAAAACTTTTTTTCTCCTTTAAGAGCTATGGGCAGAAGTGATGTCTGACGTCGCTTCCGCCCTTCAATGCTATGGAGCCGAGTGGGCAGCATCTTCTGCTCACTTGTAATCAGGCATTGTAAGAAGAGGACCCGATCGTGTCCGCTGCTACCGGCGTGTCCGGTAAGCTGCAGAGACATGGGAAAGTGGTGGGAGGGGGGGTGGACATCTCTCCTGCCCCTGATAAAAGTTATCTCGTGGCAAATCCGCTGCAGAGACCACTTTTATCTGAAAGTGGGTCGTCCGCTGTTTAAAAAAATACCGGGGTTATGGTAATCAACGGCAAAGTACCGTCATTATATGGCGGGTGGTCTGGAAGTGGTTAAGGTATTTAATTCAGCCAGGAGAGCTCAATGTCTGCCAGAATCTAAGACTAGGGCCAACATAGCTCTTATACTGAAACCGGGTAAAGACCCATTGGAGCCGGGATTGTATAGAACAATATCTATATTACAGTGCAATATTAAGATTTTAGCAAAAGTTTTGGGGTTAAGGCTCAATTTTTAACTTGGAAATTTAAACATATTGGGGTAAAAATGTATATTGACCTAGATTTTGTAGCAGCCACAATTACACAACCTCAGCTGTTCACTGCCTTAACTGTAATGTTTTTAGTGACTAAAAAGCACACTGAAGGATGGACTTTTAAGTTAATGCAGAAGAAGCCATTTATTTTTTTTCCAATTACAGGGAAGTTCAATTGAAAAGATAACATGAGAAAAAGAACAAAGTGTACTAATATGTTTATATTTTCCAATTTAGCAAAGTTTTAGCAAACATATTTTTGGTAATATCTAAACAAAATAGTCATATAATCCATACATAATGTAAGCAGTATATTGTTTTTTACCATAGCAGTTATAAATCACTTCTAGCCAAGTACTTTAACACTTTCAAAATTTAACAAGAATTATAATTTCTGTTTAATGTAGAGTGTTTTGAACACTAAAAACCTATAGTTGTTGCAGTAATTACCAAGAAGAATGCTGTCACCAATATAAAGTATAAGCATATAAAATACATTCACTAATAACTTCTGCAAAATGCTGACCCAGGGAGTATCCTTTGCGAAATTCTTTCTATGATAGAGCAAATTGTTTGATGTCCTATAAGATGTTTTGCTTTCTCTGGATCTGCTGACAGCTTAGGCCCCTTTCACACTGCAACGACTTGAAAGTTGCGGCGTTTTCAACGCAATTTTGGGGACGTGATTTTGGCGCGATTTCAGGAAATGTGTGTAAACATGAGGTCTAAGGACCTCAACTCGCATCAAAGTCGGACCAAAGTAGTACAGGGACTACTTTGAAGTCGGTGCGACTTGAAGTCGCACAGATATTAATGGTTATCATTGGGAATCATGGGGTACGACTTGGCATGCGACTCTGATATCCAAAGTCACACAAGTGTGAAAGGGGCCTTAAGAGTGTTGTTTTTTCTTTGTTTAGGCAGGCTAACAATGCAATAAAAACAATATAAAAATATACAGTCACAATTGCATCTAAAAAATAATATGTAACAACATTCCTTTTGGCAGCACAAAAAAAGCTGCTGGGAAAGGGGTTTCATCAAACAATTAAATTAGAGTGCACATTTCCTTTTTTTGGGTAGGCAGTAGAATCCCCATTGCCTTCCCTCAGGGGACAGCACAATGTCTTACTGCATGTGGTGGTTATTCCAAATCAGTTAGTCTGTGGCCTTTCTATATATACAGTATATATGCTTTTTTCACCTGTTAATCTTGTGACATTAAAGTGGTTATAAAGGTTCATTCTATGCATGGAGGTAAAAAACTTTCTGTGTGCAGCTCCTCCCAGCACCCTCTAATACTCACTTGAGCCCGATCCTGATCCAGCGCTGTGCACGAGAGCCTCGGCTCTCCCGGGTCTCTTCCTCTTCATTGGCTGAGACAGCAACGGAAGCCATTGGCTCCCACTACTGTCAATCACAGCTAGTGAGCCAATGAGGAGAGAGCGGTGTGAGGCCAAGCTGTGCTCCATGTGTGAATGGACACAAATAGCAGCAGCTCGGAAGCCCCATAGCAAGCTGCTTGCTATGAAGGCACTAGACAGGAGGGAGGGTCCAAGAGCGCCGGCGGGGGACTTGAGAAGAGGAGGATCGGGGGTGCTCTGTGCAAAACCATTACACAGAGCAGGAAAGCACAACATGTTTGTTATTTTTAAACAAAAAAAAATCTCTTTAATATGACTTCTTAGCATTACTAAATAGGTCAGTATCTTCCTGCTGATGTTGCTTTTGAATAGAATAAGTTGTTCTGCTTCTATGGGCCAGATGTCCAGACATCTCCACATGGTGAGTCTTTTATAACTGGGTGTGACCAGTATTAAAAGTTAAGGAAGCCAGAAAGTGAACTCTGCACTTCGCTAATCACAGGCAGTGAGACATTCCCCGATCGCTGCAGCTGGGAAATGTCTCACTGCCTGTGGTTAACGTAGTGCAGGGTTCACTTTCTGACGGGCTGATCCTTATAAAAAGTCAGGTTATACCTAAATCCTTTCCAAGTAGTTCATTTTGATCATTCTTAAAGAGGTTAACAAAACGTATAACTACCTGGCAGTCAGCCCCGGAAGGATTTGCCCCCTTAATGACCAGGCCTTTTTTTGCAATACGGCACTGCGTCATTTTAACTGACAATTGCGTGGTCATGCGACGTTATACCCAAACAAAATTGAAGCCTTTTTTTTTCTCCAACAAATAGAGCTTTCTTTTGGTGGTATTTGATCACCTCTGCGGTTATTATTTTTTGCGCTATAAACAAACAAAGAGCGTCAAGTTTGAAAAAATTTTTTTTTTTTTACTTTTTGCTATAATACATATAAAAAAAATAAAAAAACAAATTTATTCATCAGTTTAAGCTGATATGTATTCTTCTACATATTTTTGGTAAAAAAAAATCGCAATAGGCGTATATTGATTGGGTTGTGCAAAAGTTATCGCGTCTACAAAATAGGGGATAGATTTATGGAATTTTTATTATTATTTTTTTTTTTACTAGTAATGATGGTGGTCTACAATTTTTATTGGGACTGCGACATTGCGGCGGACAGATCGGACACTTTTGACACTTTTTGGGACCAATGGCATTTATACAGCGATCAGACCTAAAAATAGCCACTGATTACTGTATAAATGTCACTGACAGGGAAGGGGTTAAACTCTAGGGGGCGATCAAGGGGTTAAATGTGTTCCCTAGGCATGTTCTAACTGTATGGGGGCTGGGCTAGCAGGGACATGACAGATCTCGCTGTTCTTGATGACAGGGATCAGTAGATCACTGTCATGTCCCCTGACAGAACGGGGATCCATTGTGTTTACATTGGCAGATCACCGTTCTGCCTCTGTAGTAGGCAATCGAGGGTCGGCGGACATTGAGTCCGCCCGACCCATAGGCAAGCTCAAATCACGCATGCGTGCCTGACGTACCATGATGCCGATTTGCGCAACTGTAACTGTAACAGTAAAACTGCGGTGGCTGGTCGACAAGCGGTTAAAGGCAAAACTTTTTTTTTTTTAGTTTTGGATAGTGAAAGTAAAGAGGGATTAGAACACCTGTCTGCATTTACTGCTTCCTGTGCCCTTGTTAGGGAGATTCACCCTCTATTTGTTTACCATTATCATTGAGAGTAAAAGTAAAAGAAAATCCCACATTTTGGGTTAACACCAAAACAGTAATAGAGGGAAAATCTGCCAATGGGGATACTAGTTTTGGTGACCCTAGTGACACCTTGGAATTCCCTCACTTTTGAGGGATTTCCTCTAACTTCTTGTTTTGACTCTGGGAAATAAAGGGAAATCTCCTCAAAAGAACACAGATGGCAAAAAAAAAAACCTGAAAGGGGTTATAACCCTCCCTTCACACTGAGGCGCTTTACAGACGCTATTTAGCTAAAAATAGCGCCTGTAAAGCTCCTCAAAAATCCCCCCCAATCCACCCCAATGTGAAAACCCTGAGTGCTTTCACACTGGGGCGGTGCACTTGCGGGAAGTTACAAAAAGTCCTGCAAGCAGCATCTTTGGGGAGGTGAGGGGAGCGGTGTTTTCACCGCTCCTACACCGCCCTGCCATTGAAATGAATGGCAATCGCTTCCGAAGCGGCTGCACTCCGCCTCGGGAGCGCAGAGCGCCGGCACTTTTAACTCAGATTTAACCACTTGTGGGGTTTAAAAGCGCCACACTCCCGTCTGCATAGCGGAGCCATATCGCTGGTAAAACTCTGCTAAAACTAGCGGGGTTTTACCACGACCGCGGCTAAGCCTGCAGTGTAAAAGTAGCCTTTGATTTTACTTACACATTAATGTTTGATGCATTTGTTTGTATGGTTGTCAATTTAAAGCGGAACTTCACCCCTAAGGCAACTTACACTTTTCTGCCTTCTCCCCTCCTCCCCTTCAACTTTAGGCCCCATTTTTGGAGGGGGGGCTGGTACCTGGTTTTGATAGGTACCTGTTCCTACTTCCGCCCAGATCGCCTGTCAACGGGACATGTTAGAAAGTGTTTCATAGATCAGTGGCTGCAGCTGCTAATCAGTGTATGCTGGAGTCAGCGATTTAGAAATTCTTCATGAAAATAGGATAACCATATTTACGCTTAAAAGGCGTCAATTAAGCAGACTAAAATAGTGACTATATTAGAATACAGAAAAAGCTTTGGGGTTGATGTATTAATGGAGTAGAAGAAGTTCACCTAGCAAAGTGAATATTCGTCAATGTTAGTAAAAAAGGTGAACTTTGAAAACCTAGTCAAGTGTGAATAAAATAAGGGGACTTTTCACACACGTGATTGGATGTGCAAAGTGAACACATCTTGTTCATTAACATACACTTTGCTAAGCGAACAGCCTCTTCTTCTTTAGGGCTGGTTCATACCACAATTTCTGTGTTCTAGATACATTTCTGCATGTGAATTCTTCTTTATGTCTTCATCACAATTCAGGACATGTGCATTCTGGTGCATTTCCATGCATTCTGGTGCATTTTGCCACATTACAGATGAGTTCCATTAAGAAAAAATGCAGCATGATCTACTTTTGTTGACTGCACTGGAACACAATGCACTGATGTGAACTGGGGCCATTGAAATACAAGGATGCATGCATTTTTGATGCAGATTAAAAATGCACTGGACTGCATCTGGTGTGAACCAGCCCTTTGGATTCAGCTGTAAAGGAAATACATCCTTAAAACACTTTAATCACCCTTTGCACATAAAAGACTATAGTAAAAAATGTAAATAAAGAGAAAACCTCAATATAGGTGCTACAGAAGGTGTATTGGAGATGCCTGTAAAGAGTGCCTTGAAGTAGAATTCCTGCCTATCACTTAATAGGCTTAAAAATACTCCCCCTCCCCCTCCTGCTACCTATGCTGACTAACCTGTGTAAAAAAATGAGTATATTAATCCATTTTCAGCCACCTTCAGTCCGGTCACATGATCCCATGTGCCAGTTAGCAATGGCTGCAGGGGAGAGGAGAGAGTGCTCGACAACGGCTGGGAATCATGGGAATGGTGATGTCACCCATAGACTCCCATGTCCCAGTCATTGTTGGCGCTCCCTCCTCTCCCCTGCAGCTGCTGCTGGCTGACACAGGGGAGCGAGAGCACATGACCAGACTAGAGCGGGCAAAAAATAGGTAAGTATACACATTTTTCTTTACAAAAGTTAGTCAGCATAAGTAGCATAGGTAGCAGGATGGGAGAGAGGATATTTTTAACGATAATTAGGCTGGAATTCTACTGTAATAATAAAATCCTGATTGCTCTTAGAAGGAATGCATTCTCTGCATTAAGATTAAAAAAACCTTCTGACTGCAACCCCCTTGTAATATGAATAAAAGTGACCGATTTTTTTAAGGACAGTGTAGAAATAAAAGTAAAATAAATAAGAAAAAAACATTTTTTAAAGCGCCCCGTCCCACCGAGCTTGCGCGCAGAAGCGAATGCATACTGAAGTCGCACCCGCATATGAAAACAGTATTCAAACCACACATGTGAGGTATTGCTGTGATTGTTAGAGTGAGAGCAATAATTCTAGCACAAGACCTCCTCTGTAACCCTAATCTGGTAACCTGTAGAAATTTTTAAACTTTGCCGATGGAGATTTTTAAGTGCCAAAGTTTGTCGCCATTCCACAAGCGGGTGCAATTTTTAAGCATGACATGTTGGGTATAAATTTACTTGGCGTAAAATTATCTTTCACGATATAGAAAAAAATTGGGCTAACTTTACTGTTGTCTTATTTTTTAATTCAAAGCAGTGAATTTTTTTCCCCCAAATATATAATATTTGGGAGTTCTAAGTAATTTTCTAGCAAAAAAAACTGATTTTAACTTGTAAACACCAAATCTCAGAAAGAGGCTCGGTCCTTAAGTGGTTAAAAAAAAATAATTACAATCACTTTAGTACCTTAGAACAAACATAATGTTGCTACATTTCTAAATCATTCCTTCTAAAGATTACTTTTTAGTAAGAATGCTGTTGAAGGTGAACAAACTGATACTTTTTTTGAGAGACTGTATATATATATATATATAGCAGTAAGTTAGTAGAACACACAGAGCAAAGAAGGTAATGCTACAGCAAGATTTCCTTTTTTATTGGTAAACCACAAGGGAGCAGCCACTAGAAATGCACACCTACATAACTTTTATATATGTTATTTTCTGGAAACATAATGAGAGCTTGCAGCAATCTGATACAGTAATAGTAGGTAGGTAGCAATATCTGTGGGTGGTGACAATGGTGCTGCTCGTGATCGTCATACGCATTAATTAGCGTTGGGGAGGACTAGGTGAGCAAGCAGCAGAATATGGATTTATTAGGCTTCTTTCACATGTGCAGTCAGGAGGCAGTAAATACAGGAGCTTAAGCCCTGGTTGTACTGTCCTCCAACTGTCCGCCTGAACCAGGGCATGCAGCCACTCAGGGCTGTACACATGCCTTGGCCATGATGCGTCTGTGGCAAAAATTAAGCAGCATGTCACATTTAAATGGATGGTCATAGATAGAGCCTCCCCTCAAAATACATAACAAATAAATGAATAAACAAACATATGATTAATTGAATAAGTGTCCATCCGTGATGACGCCCTATCACGAGGGCGAAACGCGTTGACATCACTTCCGGTCACCGCAGGCGTCTACGCCACTTCCGGTCCGAGTGGAGGGAGAGTGTGGAACGCACGCCGCTGTGGACATCTCATTGTCAAACAGGCTTTTTATATCAGCTATCTTGTAAGTAGCTCTCTGCTTTGCGCAATAAAATGTTTTTTATGGTCTACACATGAGGATATTTCTGTTCTTGAGCCATCTAGACGTTACTCCCGTGTATGAAGATTGAGGTCCATTATCCAGTGTCTGTTTTTTTCCTGCTGTCTCTCCCCACTGACACAAGCCTGTTTTGACCTCTGACTGAAAAGCAGTTGGTCAATCATTTTTGGTGAGTGGGGACACAAAGGGGTTCGGCACAGTTTTGCACGCCTCACTTGGAATGATATTTGAGCACTTTAATGAGCACCTTCAAGCACCATGTCACTTTAGAAGATTATTGGTTGATTGATATATTCAGCACCAACAATTTTGGATTATGAACTGATTTATATGACACTTTTTTCTTTTCCTTTTTTTGGAGCAATCATGTAACGATTGATCATGAATGGACACTTATTCAATTAATCATATGTTTGTTTATTCATTTATTCATTTATTTGTTATGTATTTTGAGGGGAGGCGCTATCTATGACCATCCATTTATTCTTACAGCAGATGTATATCTGAGGGAAGCTGCCCCCCATTCCATGTAGGTGTGCCCGTAGTGGGTACACATACATATATATATGTTTTAACACACGCACTTATTATTTACTCACCACCAGAGGAGGCGCTGTTTGTTTGTTTAAGCATGTCACATATGGTGGGCATTATTGCCACTGAACATGACCAATGCAAGCCTATGGGGTTGCGCCGCAACCACCCTGCATTCAGTTGTGGTGTGCTAGCGTGGCATTTATAGGGTTTATTCAGGTAGTGGGGAGGCACCATAATACCTCCTTACTGGCTGTCTTATGCCCTCTGAAGAGCAATCCAACATGGATAGCCCTTCAGAAGGCATTACACTTGTGAACAAGCTTGGAATGTTAGTGCATATTTTAGGGTAGATTAGTGTTAGGCTTAGGGGTTTAATATTTTAAGTGTTAAAGTGTTACTAAACCCACAACAGTAAAATGAGTCTGTATATGCAGCAAAACATTGTGCCGTCCCCACCGGGAGAACACAGTAATTATCGTTAGCGGGTATAACGGTTGCTACCAATAATCGCATTTAAAATCTGGCAGGTGGGTTGTACCCAAATAGATCAATTGCTCAACTTAGGTACATTCAGCCTGCCCATACATTGTGCAAATCCGACCGGAATCGGATTTGAACCTTCTTTTGTCAGCTTTAGTGTGTTTAGGTAGGAAAAAAACCCAAAATGTACATTATTGTTTGTGGCCTTACTAAGGGTACATACAACAATAATATACACATATGTGGCATTGCTGCAATTGTCAGGAGTAGGAGAATTTGTTTTGTGTTGTCCTTTGGTGGCAGGTCATGGTAATAATAAGAAATATGCAGCTACGCTTTAAAAACTATTTTTTTACTATTTTGTGCCAGTTAATTAAAAAAAAAAGGAAAAAATTTACCACCAAGTTTGTCCAAACATTTAAGTAAGTAGTTAGGAGGGTATGTACTGTTTTACTAACACATGTCAAAGTTGCAAAACTGTGTCCAATTTTTTTTTTAAGCTTGTCACGAAGGGGTTAAAAAATCTACATGTTTTTTACTTTTTTTCTCATCCTTTGTTACATCTAAGTGCAGGTGATCCCCTGTGGTCATTTGCAGTCTACATGCACTCTAGTAATGGCTACATGGCATGGGTTTCCTGATGATGACAACAGTGAACCATGCCTAGAAATGTGAGTAAAACAGGTAGTTTAAGTCTCCATTGGAAACTCATGTGACAGGGTGGCATTGTTGCAGCCCAGCTGGGGCAACAACAAGTGTTATTTTAATCAAAGCTGCAGATTTAAAAACATTGACAATTAATTTTACACATTGTTATGTCAAAATTACCCACAATTTTACTGAATGGGTTTAGATCTACATTAAAGTGGTTCTAAAGATATTTTCTTTCCCTAAATTAAAAATAAAAAAAAGGTATTTTTACCTGCTCTGTGCAATGGTATTGCACAGAGCTGTCCCTTACCTCCTCTCCTCCAGTCCTGCCATTGCTCTCCACTCTTCCTCCTCTCTGAGTGCCCCCTCAGCAAGCCATGTGCTGAGAGGGCACCTGGGCTTGTGTGCAACCAAGCTGAGCTGTGTGCATCCATAAACACGCAAAGCACGCAGCCACACTCTCTGCTTCCTTCTCACAGGATTTGACTGGCAGCCATTGGCTTCCACTGCTTTCAGTGTATCCTGTAAGAAGAGGAAGAGAGAGCAGCGTTGCTGTATTTGGGCACAGCGCTGGATCGAGAGAGGACTTAGGTAAGTGTTTAGGGAAGGGAGGTGGGACAAGCAGTCAGGTAAAATAATTTGGATTTAAGAACCAATTTCAGGTGGCTCTACAACAGTTTTAAAGAGGTGCACCCAGTTCGCTTTTCTTTGGAGAAAAGAGAAAAGTTAAGTACTCACTGTGGCTGATTTAAAGTGGTTGTCAACTCTGGACAACCACTATAACCTACAGATAAGCCCATAATAAGGCTTACCTGTAGGTTCCCTGCATATCTCCTAAGCCTGCACGGTTTAGGAGATATACAGAGTACTTGCATGTGCCAACGTCATCGGCACATGCGCAGTGAAGAAACGGCCTCCGTGCCGTTTCTTCACTGAGATCGGGCCACGATTGGCGGCTCCCGCACGCGGGAGTAACGTCACGCGGCTCCGGCCAATCACAGAGCCGGAGTCCACGGCCCCGGAAGGAAGAGGGGCGAAGATGGACGCTTCCTGGAGCAGGGACCTCGTGGGCTTCCAATGCAGGTAAGTGTCCCATAATAGGTTAGTATGCAATGCATACGAGCTTATTATGCTTTTACATTACAGGGTAATAACGAGGAAGTAAAAGCCATCAGGGTTTACTTCCCCTTTAATACAGAAGTGGAGCATGTAGTCACCTTGCATTGGAATTTTTGGAATGGAATTTTTACATACCTGTTTAGGATTTTTGCTAACAGGCTTGGAAGTCAGTGCAGATTCACTTCATTCACTGAGTTAAAATTCACTGTGCAAAGTGAACATGCTCTGCTCCTTTAGTAAATCAGCCACACTGTGTTGCACTTTTATTATAAATAAATATATATAAGTATAGATAAGCTGCAATAAATATTATCACAGCCTATCTCTTGCAAGTAAATACCAAATGGCAAGTTTAATAGTGTGCAATAGGAGCACCTGACTGACCATATTAGTATAGTATATAATATCTCCTATCTCCTAATATCTCATCCTCTGCTTTGCTGTCAAAGAGGCATACTATATATACAACTAGCTAGAGTGAGGCGGAGTTGAATTGCATGGTGCAATTGCCCTGACTATGCTGTATACCTCAGATGACTGTCACAATTGTCCAATGTAAAATTACCATATTCCTTAAAATAGTTTTAAAGGCTTAACATTTTTACCTTAATGCATTCTTTGCATTAAGGTAAAAAATGTTAAGGCATCAATATCCCACCTCACCCCCCTCTTACTTACCTGAGCCCTTATTTGTTCCAGTGCTGTGCACGCCTCTTTCTCCTCACTTTCCAGGCTCACAGGCTTTGCTGAGGCAGTGGGAGCCGTTGGCTGTTAATCAAATATAGTGACAATGGATTGGGGGTTGGGGCTGAGTCCTGCTGTCTGTGTCTATAGACACAGACAGCGAGGCTTGGAAGTAAGCCTGCACAAATGTGACCATAGGAAGCGTCCTTCTATGGGGGCACTTGCCACAGAGGAGGAACCCAGAGTGCCAGCAGGGGACCCAAGAAGAAGAGGTTTTTGGCTGGCCTTGCGCAATTCCATTGCAGAGAACAGGTAAGTAAAAGCCTGTTTGTTATTTAAAAAAAATATAAAATTGCATTTACAATTACTTCAGGCTGGACACTGGCCATTCCCTGATGCTTTAACCCCTTCCTTACCGTGCACTTAAACCCCCCTCCTGCCCAGACCAATTTTTGGCTTTCAGCGCTGTCGCATTTTGAATGACAATTGCGCGGTCGTGCGACGTTGTACCCAAATAAAATTTGCGTCCTTTTTTTCCCACAAATAGAGCTTTCTTTTGGTGGTATTTGATCACCTCTGCGTCATTTCTGATCGCCGCTATAAACAAAAAATGAGCGACAATTTTGCAAAAAAGAACAATATTTTTTACTTTTTGCTAAAGTACAAATCCATTAAAAAAATTATTCATCAGTTTAGGCCGACATATATTCTTCTACATATTTTTGGTAAAAAAAAAAATCGCAATTGGCGTATATTGATTGGTTTGCGCAAAAGTTATCGCGTCTACAAACTGGGAATTGATTTATGGCGTTTTTATTATTTTTTTTTTTACTAGTAATGGCGGCGATCTGCGATTTTTAGCGGGACTGCGATATTGCTGCAGAAATGTCGGACATTTTTTACACATTTTTGGGACAATGACATTTATACAGCGATCAGAAATTTAAATATCCACTGATTACTGTGTAAATGTCATTAGCAGTGAAGGGTTTAACCAGCAGGGGGCAGTGAAGGGGTTAACAAATGTTCCCTGGGCGTGTTCTAACTGTGGGGGGGCAGGGCTGGTCGGGACATAACAGATCTAACTGATCCCAGTGACAGGGATCAGTAGATCTGCTATGTCCCCTGTCACAGAACGGAGAACCGCCATGTTTACAACGGCGGTTCCCCATTCTGAGGCTCCTAAAAGAGATCGGCGGGTCTCGGGCGGACATCGAGTCCGCCCGACCCACGGGCACACTCGCGTGCCGCCGCTGCCGCCAGGGGGCGCGCCAGGAGCGTGCACAGTGGACGACGTCCATGGACGTCGTCCGGGCATTTCAGATCCGCGCTGGAGCCGTACTTCGGCAATAGCGCGGATCTGAAGTGGTTAAAGTGGAAGTAAACCTTTTTTTTTTACTTGTACCTACTGGTAAGCCTATAATAACACTTACCTGTAGATACAGTGAATATCTCCTAAGCCTGCATACCCGTGTCCCTTCAGAGTTATGTGCTGTGGCCCGTGACTTCTGCGTGCATATGCAGGAGTGACGCCATTGCACCGTGGCCAATCAGACGGCCAGAGAACGCAAACCCGGGAAGGAAGATCTGGCGAAGATGGAAACCCTGTCAGCAGTGACAGCATGCTGCTGGAGGGCTTTGTTCTAAGGTAAGTATTTCATAATGTGTTAGTATGCATAGTAGCACATTTTGCAATTGTCTTAAAAAAAAAAAAAAGAAGTGCGGTTTACTATCGCTTTAAGCTGGCCACACACTGGCCATACCCAACTGGGCTGAAAGAAATAAATAAATCCCCCCATTCATGCTAAACACTATACAGCTTGGATGAGGGAGTTTTCCCTGCCAGCCATTGTATTCTGATAGTTGGCTTCTATGGCTGTGAGAATACCCAAATAGTGACTGCATCTACTTGGATGTGGTCAATGTTACACCAGCTTTATAACTTTATTCCATCTGGCTCTTTTAGCCAAATGACCCAAGATTCGAGCCATGGCCAGCTTTAGACAAGACACTGAAGATAATATTTGAGAAGTAAATGAGGGAGAGTTGTGAGCTTGCTAGATCAAACCCCTTCTAATCACTTCTCTGCACAGTACAGATATTTACTACATATACCATTCTCTTTTCCTCATTGGAGAAGAGAAGATCCAATCTTAGACAAGCCATACAAGGTTTGAAGATTCAAACTGTGCATGGGCAGGCTGAATGTACCAAGTTGATTGATCGATCAACTTGGGCACAACCAGCATGCTACAGCAAGCCTACAGTTATTGCTAGCAGCTGCTATAGCTGCTAGCAATAATCACTCTCTTCTCCCAGCGGGGATGGCGTCCCCTGCCCTCCCCCACACCCTGCTGGGAGAAGACAATGGCCCGGCAGGAGAGATTCCTACATCAACACTCTCTGTGTTGATGGGGGAATAGGGTAAATTTCTTTCCTGCAACCCTTGGTTGCAGGAAAGAAATTTGCTCCATGTATGACCAGCCTTAATAAACATGTACGATTTGGCAAGGTGCATTTCAATGTACCTTAATAAGCATAATGTATGGTGTATATGTGCAGCGCAAATTAATTAAGATATATGGCAGCCCTGTTTAAAAGGGCACTTCCATCAATCTTATTATGTATGTCACAAATAAATAAATTGACCTGAACAAAACTTAGTGCTACTCTAGTGCACAAATATCATGTAAACATTTTACACTTTGATTCGTATTAAAATATCTAAACATTCATAGAAATACATATGACATAAAGTGACACTCTTCAACCGTGAAGTGATTGAACTATATTGTTTATAGTATTAAGAGTCCTCAGTAGACATGGACAATGTCTCATATCAACAAAAAAATGTGAAATGTGTTTGAATGTGCAACATATAAAGCAAATTGTGAAAAAGTCCAGGTTGGTGTAATATGACAGATCACCACGATAATGAGAGGGTAGCTGATTGCTCCAAAAATCACAAACAGGGATCACCACTGTGAGAGGTATCACCACCAACTGAAATTGAAGAGGCTTACCAGAACATGTGAACACAGTCAGCATACGCCTCATATATCTACACAAGCAGGGGTGAATAAACACCTGATGGAAAGATGAATTCACAACAATCTCCATAAGACTCTCCATATAGCGATTCAAAGGAACATTCGACTTCCACCATCAGCTGAGACTCATACTATAGAGCGACTATAGGAAGCCATCACCTTCTTCCACAAGAATGAATATTTTCTTCTCTATAGTTCTCAGATGATATATTCACCTGGTCCCTAATCCAGAAAGATCTCAGCTGTGTGGCCTCCTCGAAACTACACAGACACTTGCATTCTGCAATCTCGATTCAATCCTATGAAGAGCTCACACTCCAGACTCTGATCAAGGGCAGATGACTGAAAGACAACACACCTTAAGGTATTTCAAAGAATGTATTAGACCAAGAATAGCAAAATGGTAGATATACAGTACATATGCTCTTCATGTACCGAAAAAGAGCCACTGTTTTCCCGTCCTGTGTTTTCCTCCTGCAGCGATGGAAAGGCTGGCAGTAGTGCAAAGCCATGTCAGCAAAGCTGAAAGAGATCCCGGAAATGCCAATGGTGGAAGTTGAATTCACCCCTGCGTGTGTAGATCCATTAGGCATATGACGACTGGGTCCACATTTTCTGGTAAGCCTCTTCAATTTCAGTTGGTGGTGATACCTCTCACAGTAGTGATCCCTGGTTGTGATTTTTGAAGCAATCAACTACCCTCTTCTTAACCATTACCTTGGTGATCTGTCATGTTACACCAACCTAGACTTTTTCACAATTTACTATATATGTTTCACATTCAAAAACATTTTTTTTGTTGATATGGGACACTGTCCATGTGTACTGAGTACTCCTAATACTATAGACAAGATAGTTCAATCACTTCACAGTTGAAGAGTCATATGTATTTCTATGAATGTTTAGACATTTTTATACGAATCAAAGAGTAAAATGTTTCCATGATATTTGTACACTATAGTAGCACTAAGTTTTGTTCAGGTCAATTTGTTTATTTGTGACATACATAAGATTGATGGAAGTGCCCTTTTAAATAGGACTGACATATATCTTAATTAATTAGCGCCATACATATATACCTTACACTTCTTATACACAATTGTCTTTTGTGGTGCTGGCTGCTATTTTTAATTCTATTTTTAGGGATATTAGCGCGGTTCACATTATACATTTACAAGCATACTGTATACTTGTGTGTTCTTTGCTTCCACTTAAAGAGGTTGTAAACCCCTCTGTGTAAGTTGTACCTAAAGCTAATATATGTATGTATGAATGTGAGTGAGTGCGTAAATTGACGGCGCTATATAAGTACCTGAAATAAATAAAAAAGATAATCCTAGAATAAGGCTTACCTATAGGTACTGTAAATAGCTCCTAAACGTGCGCCGTTTAGGAGATATTTACTGTATACTGCGCCGATGATGTCATTGGCGCATGCGCTGTGAAGATACGGCCCCTCGTGCCGTTTCTTCAGGAGTGGTTGCAGTGACTGGCGGCTCCCGCACAAATTCGCGGGAGTGACGTTGTGCGGCTCCGGCCAGTTACAGAGCTGGAGTCTGCAGCCCCGGAAGGAAGAGAGGTGAAGATAGATGCGGCCTGCAGCAGGGACGGGACGGGCTTCGTTTGCAGGTAAGTGTCACACAATGTGCTAATATGCAATGCATACTAGCACATTATGCTTTTATTTTACTTTGCAGGGGAAAAAAGGAAGAAAAACCCACCAGGGTTTACATCCTCATTAAGTGAAGGTTGAAACTGTAGTAATTCCTGCTGGGCTAATGATTCTTGAAGTCATCTCCCACTGCTTGCCACTTTCAGCTGGGTATGTGTCTAACTGTTACTGACATTATTCATTTTTTTTAACTTGTTTTATTGAAAATATACACTTCTTCTGTATGAACAAGGGTGCATACATTATATACGATGTCAGCAGGCAAAATAATTTGTTACAGAAATTAAAGTTCTTAACCATTGTACATACAAGATCTTACAAATAATGCATCCTAGAACATTGTATGAGGAAGACAAGACACTCAGAGTCCGAAGCACAGCAATCATTTCAAGATCATCTCTAGTCCTGACACGTGAAAGTTGTGAAAAAACGGAGATAAAATAAGCATAACTAACCAATATAACACAAAGCATGACATTATTAATTTAGCAGTGCTACTGAAAATGCTGATTTAACCTGTCAATGTGACGTGAATATAAAATGTTGGATATCCTTTTTTTTGGTACAGATTTGTTCACTTATAACAATTTTTTTTTTTTAACAGAAAAATCAAACTTTATTTAAAATAATACACTACCCTTATCCTAAAATAAGAACACCGGTAAAGATTTGCTTGATATAGAATTGATTTCCTTTGCATCATGATACATACCTTGTAACTTTAAAGGAATCTTGCACATATGAAGGCTACCATTGATGACCTCTCCCTCTCAAAATGCCAGTTGCCTAGCTGTAATACTAATTTAATGGATTCAATAATTACCGAAGCACTAACCTGCAATGAGTATGCAGATCAGGAGTTCTGGCACTTTCTAATCGACATGCTTTTTACAGCCCCGCGACTGAAAAGGTATTGAGGCCAGAGGCGACCAAACACCTAGCAATTTATGAAAAAGTTCATATCTTAAAGCCTCCATATTTCTGCCAGTACAAACATTTTTAATGGGTTATTTATGACTTTACTTGAATCTCAGTGGGGCAGTTATATAGATGTCACACAAACAATTGTTTTCTATACCCATGGTAACCAGTGTGCCCATCTAGCTTTATTGGCTGCTTTATTTTATGAACAACAATAGATGCATTGGTGATGTGCATGCATTGCAAGTTTATTAAAACATGATATTGCTGAATCCTATTTGCCTGAGTTTTATAGATATTGAGCATAAGCCATGACAGCACAGCTACTGATGTTTTCCAAATATGTGTTGTTGGAAGTTCTGAGTAAGCACATGTTTCATCTTGACACCCTGTCCCTGGAATTATACTTTTAAATCATGCAGCTTCCTAAAGTATGCATAACAGAGCAAAATATGCAGCTAAAATACAGTACATATAAACCACACTGCCAAAGTATCTAGACACCCCTCCAAATTATTAAGGGCAAGTATTTGCAATGTTGTGTACTGTTAAAGCTACAGCATACAAACAATAGATATCTGAAACAATGGTGTGTTTCCAACCTTTTGCGTGCAGAAGAGCCTTAGCTGTTTCACCATACCCGTGCTTCTATATACAAAATCAGGTCAAAAAAAAAAAAAAACTTTAATTGAAATATTTGGAGGAGCTATAGTGGTCTACACAGAGCCCTAACCACAATCCTACTGAACAACTTTGAGATAAATTGGAATGCTGATTGAAAGCCATGTTTTCTCCTTCAGCATCACTACCTGAACTAACTCACAAATGCTCTTTTGGCTGCATAGGCACAAATTCTTGCAAACTCCAAAATCCTGTACAAAGTCTTTCCAGTTTTCTAGCCTCACAGGCTACACCAACTCAATATTAATACTCTTGGTGTTGGATTGGCATTAATAACAAGCTTATGTAGGTGTGATGGCTTTTGACCAAATCATTTATGCAAACTGGTTTACCTGGCAACTGATTTGTAATTCAATTTAAGAATTTTTTTATCACACAAACCTGGCTACATTGAAGGCTACATCTCTATTCTCTATTTCTAATTTGTAGGTTCGTTTGTCACTCACCGAGTCATAAGACACTTAGGCTGATATATTAAGGGTCTTTTCACATGGCACTGCTCCGTTCTATTCAGAAGAAGATCCATGAACAGATCCCCTGTTGAATAGGAGCAGAATGGGATGGTTTTCAGTTTTGTGACACCTGCCCCTTTCAGTTTTTATCTACATTTTAACAGCAGACTGTGGCAGACCTATGCTGGATCTATGGGCTGCCAGATATAAACAGACTTGTGTCAGTTTACATCAGGTTATCTCCAATCCATAACATTTAAGCCTGGACAAATGCAAAATAATGCAGTCCTTTTTAGTTTTTCTTTTCACCTTGATGGACTCGGAGGTAGGGGGATGTAAACAGACACAAATCAGTTTGCATCCGCCTGCCTATAGACCTGGATTTGCTTCTGATCAGGTCTGCCTGAAAAACTGACAGACAGGCTTGATTGGAAATCCAGTGTAAAAGGGGGCCTTAGGTAACTGAGAACCTTCACTAAATACATTCAGTGAAGATTCACTTCAATTATCTAACGGTGGAAAGCAAATTCCTGTTTATTTCATCTACATAAAAATGGGCATTTAAAGTGACCACAGGTACAATCTAAACAAAGATTCCCAAATAACTGAATACATTAGCCTAAAAAGCAAAATCAGCATTGTCAGTATGTATACATTAGTGTCATCTGGCAGGCCTTGGGGCAAAGCTACAGCATGTGAACAAGACATTCTTATCAGAATCACAAATCAATGGGCTAGGAACCAGTTTACGAGTGTTTCACCTATGCATTTAGATATTTGTCTAGATTGGTTTTACTGAACAAAAACCTCAGCTTACATATTCCCATCTAAATGCATGCTGGTGGTGCCATATTTCATGATGTTGACTGATTGTAATTTGGCTTCGGACTCTCTGCATATGTCTGTGAGAAAGGGCATATGCCAATTACAAATTAAGGGGATGAAGGTTCTGAGAAATCCTGGCTATGACTTCCGTTGCTTTCTATGATAAAGATCACTGCAATTTCATTTTTTTTGGCAGTTATTGTATAAAATGCCATGGATGGCTGCAGAAGTAAGATATTTTTAATAATGATAGATTACAAAATGACTTTAATAACAAATATAAACATTGATACCAAAATTGCACTCATATATATTAGATATCTAAACTAACTTAACCAAATAAAGAAAATACATTACTTAAAAAATAATGACTGGAACTTGATTGAATGCCACAGGCAAGAAATACAATTATCTTTTCTCCAGCTAGTATTAATCTAACCCAGTTGTTTACTGGGATGCATTTTATGTGCTAATGATAATGAAATAGATGTTTTAAAATCCCAGTTAGGTTAAACAAAAGAACCCTTTCAATAGTTGATTTTCATTCCTGGCATGTTATGATAATGATGATGATGATGATAATAATTATGATGTTTTATTGGGGCATTTACATCCCATCCCTGGGTATTTTATTCAATGATTCCCCAGAGCTGCTCTCTGAGTTGGTCTTTAACCACTTCAGCCCTGGAAGGATTTCCCCCTTTATAACCAGAGCACTTTTTGCGATTCGGCACTGCGTTGATTTAATTGACAATTGCGCGGTCGTGCGACGTTGTACCCATACTAAATTGACGTCCTTTTTTCACCACAAATAGAGCTTTCTTTTGGTGGTATTTGATCACCTCTGCGGTTTTTTTTTTTTGCTCTATAAATAAACAAAGAGAGACAAGTTTGCAAAAAAAAACAATATTTCTTACTTTTTGCTATAATACATATCCAAAAAAAAACTAACAAATTTATTCATTAGCTTTGGCCGATATATATATACGTCTACATATTTTTGATTGTTTTGCACAAAAGCTGCCACGTTTACGAACGATGAGAATTAATTTATGAGGTTTTATATATATTTTACTAGTAATGGCGGCGATATACGATTTTTAACGGGACTGCGACATTGTGGCGGACAAGCCGGACATTTTTGACACTTTTTTGGGACCATTGACATTTATACAGCGATCAGTGCCATGAAAATGCACTGATTACTGTGTAAATGTCACTGTCAGGGAAGGGGTTAAAGCGAAGTTCCACCCTTTCCTTATGTTTATTAAAAGTCAGCAGCTACAAAAAGTGTAGCTGCTGACTTTTAATAAACAGACACTCACCTGTTTCCCGGTCCAGCGATGGAGCCGCACGGAGCCTCGCTCCTCTCCCCCTCCCCTCCGTGGCGCCGGCATTGCTACTGTGGGCACCCGGCCACGGCTTCACGGCCGGGTGCACACTGTGCATGCGCGAGAGGCGCTGCACTTTGTGATTGGTCCCAAAGTCTTCTAGGACCTGTCCTGTGTCCCAGAAGACTTCGGGAGGGAGGGGGAAAGAGACCTTCCACTTCAAATCGCCTAAGGCGACCAGAGCGGAAGTGCCCAAAAAAAAAATCGGGTATCCCCACCCCCCCTCCTCCTCAGTTTCAGCATCCAGAGCTGGGGAGGAGGCCTTAAAGCGGAAGTTCCACTTTTGGGTGGAACTCTGCTTTAACACTAGGGGGCGATCGAAGGGTTAACTATGTTCCCTGGGATGTGTTACTAACTGTGTGGGGGCTGGGCTGACTGGGGCAGGAGAGTGATCGTGGCTCCCATATACAGAAAGCCTATGATCACACTCCTTCTCTCCTGTCAGAACGGAGATCTGTGTGTTTACATACACGGATCCCGATCTTGCACTGCGGGTGAGCATTCGCGGGTAGCCGGTGGACATTGACAGTGAGCATGTGCGCCGCTGGATCCGCAATGTCAAGCCAAATTGCTGGTGGGCGGTCGGCAACTGGTTAAAGTGTATGTAAAGCCAAAACTCTTTTTTGGATACAGCATGAAAGGATTCTAACCCCTCTCTAGCTTTTATTGCTGTCTATGTACCTTCTGGGGGGATTCTCCCTGGTGACCAATGTCTGCTGTACAAAAGGGGATGGGAAACTCACAGTGTTTGGAATTGTCACAGAAACAATAGGTGAGGGAAAACTTTCAATACGCGAACCTGTTCTGGTGACAACCATCTAAAAGGGGATAGAGGTAGTAGCTGATTAATATGCCAACATCCGTGAAATATTATATATATATATATATAAACCCTCACATTGGGACTTTAACGGCAATGGGTCTTTATATAGGTGAAATAGAAGACGGTTAAAAGAGTATTAACATTTTTACAAATTCTTTATTATTACAAAACTGTCAGTACATATTAAAATTGAAATGGATAATTTCATTGTATGTAGAAAAATTATCCAATTCATTTTTAATATGTATTGTCAGTTTTGTAAAGTTTTGAAATAATAAAGAATTTGTAAAACTTTTAGTACTCGTTCAACCTTTACCTTTTTTTTTTTTTAAATCAGGTAGAAGTTTATTTAGATGTCACAGATTATACATAGCAGAACAAACATGTCCATGTACAGAGAGGCACTACAATGAGGCAATACCGTCCAACTATATTCTACTTTTATATTCTCATATTCATCATTACACATTAGTATCCAGAGTTCAACATGATAACTGGACTTCATATGCTTAGGTCAACATGAAATATAGAAAACACTGCATGCTTAGTTGTCAGTACATTTTTATAGTAGCAGTCTCTCTATCACCAGATCCACTGGTGCCAAGTCCGGGCAAGCCAACCACCTTCCCTAGACCTTTTCAAATTTCGAGTGACTTCCTCTATGTTGATATATTAATTTCTCCATTCTCAGTATTGTGCCCATGTGTTTTATCCACATATCATGCGTGGGGGGGGGGGGGGGGGCGGGGGAGATCCAGTGTTGTAAA
>BLSH010482893.1:61569-76107 GCA_018402905.1 Glandirana rugosa | reverse complement strand
CCCCCCCCCCCAGATCCAGTGTTGTAAAATAAGTCTATGGGCCTGAAATAGGGCTCTAGCAGTTGCCTCCCTCGCATATTTATCATCAATCACCGCATCTATGGTGCCTAGTATACATTTTTTAGGATCCAACTCTATGTTAACCTGTAGGGCCAAATTGAGTGTGGAGAAGACCGAGCTCCAATATCGGTGAAGTTTTGGGCATCTCCACAGTAAGTGTATCAGGTCTCCCGTTCCCACACCACACCTAGCGCACAGAGGATCAGGGCGTAATCCCATGTAATGCAACCGTACCGAAGTACGGTGCGGACCCATTACCTTTAAAGTCCCAATATGAGGGTTTTTTGCTATATATATATATATATATATATATACATATATATATAAAAGGGGATATTCTCCCTAGTTAAAGAGATGTCCTCTTACTACCTGCTGTGTGACAGACAGAGAAAAAAAACTGACAGGGTTTCAACCATTCTTTACTCAATACATAACAAAAAAAAAAAGGGCTTTACATAAAGTGATAAAATAATTTCATTGGGTCAATTAAAAACCAATAGAAAGAAGTAGAATAAATAACAGTCAGAAAAGGTTTTCTTAAAATAAAATGGAAACAGTTCACATGGCAGCATTCAGCACAAACACTCAAGTATAAAAAAAGTCCTAACACTCTTGTTACGTTCATGCATTTGCAAATAGAGCCTTAAGACGTGAATACTGAAATAACATTTCTTGTCACGTTGTTTTAATGGCAATAAAAGCTACATTATAGCACTTAAGGATTTCCTAGCAATGGAAGATTAGAACTTCAGAATAGTGTGGGAAGGAATCTTATGAAAAGAAAAAGTAACATTATTTTGCTAAAGCAATAAAATTCTGATTTTTTTTTTCAACAGCCTGGTGAAGACAAAGGAGTGATTGCTTTCTGTAGCAAAAGTAGAAAGAGGAGCCCAAAAAAACTGACTATACAGAAGCACTTTTCTACATAGAAGGATGTCCTGTGATTACAAGTTGGAAAGTTAATTCAAAGCACGAGGCTGTAAAAGGAAAAGAAGGAATCAATAAAGTGAACCAGTCAAAAAGATGGCTAGACTGCAAGATCAATAATCTATTTACCCCAGTCTGGGCAGCGGAAATTGCGTACTATCAATAGTATAACACAATGTCAGTTATCTGGTTTGGTGTCCTACTGTCTCACCAACCATTAACTTAGCAATGACAGCCTATTGATGTCAGCTTGCTCAAATGTCTTTTAGTAAATGACAAATGGTTTACACTAGGACTGTGTAACTGCTTGGGAAAAAGAAAGCCAGGAGACAAAATGGGCACGTGAGAGAACACTACAGAAAACTGTATTTCTAGCAATACATGCTACTGCTGACAGTGTTTCTACAAGGCAATATGACTTTAAATACGACCAGTATGGATGGAGAAATATTACTTGCAGAAAAGGATTCATCTTTTCGCATCTTAACAGGATGTTTTCTTTCTGTTTTAATACTTTCAACCCTTCTGGGAAACACATTGGTCTGTGCAGCTGTCGTCAGGTTTCGTCATCTGAGGTCAAAAGTCACAAACTTTTTTGTGATCTCTTTAGCAGTGTCCGACCTTCTAGTGGCGGTGCTGGTTATGCCTTGGAAAGCTGTTGCTGAGATTGCTGGCTTCTGGCCCTTTGGCTCATTTTGTAATATATGGGTAGCTTTTGATATTATGTGCTCAACAGCATCCATCTTGAACCTTTGTGTCATCAGCGTTGATAGGTACTGGGCCATCTCGAGCCCTTTTAGGTATGAAAGAAAAATGACCCCAAAAGTAGCCTTTATCATGATAAGTGTGGCATGGACTTTATCAGTCCTGATATCTTTCATTCCTGTGCAGCTTAACTGGCATAAAGCAAAGACAACAAGTTTTTTTGACCTGAACATTACATTTCAAGGCACTGCAATGGATAATTGTGATTCCAGCTTAAATAGGACATATGCAATTTCCTCATCTCTTATTAGCTTCTATATACCTGTGGCCATTATGATTGTAACCTACACAAGAATATACAGAATAGCAGCAAAACAAATAAGACGCATCTCAGCTCTGGAAAGGGCAGCTGTGCATGCCAAGAACTGTCAAAACAGCACTGGCAATGGAAGTAGCATTGATTGCCAACAACCTGAAAGTTCTTTGAAGACCTCGTTTAAAAGGGAAACAAAGGTTTTGAAGACTTTGTCAGTGATAATGGGAGTTTTTGTATGTTGCTGGCTGCCCTTTTTCATATTAAACTGTATGGTGCCGTTTTGTGACCCCAGTGTCTACATGCGTGGAGCAGAACCTTTCTGCATTAGCTCCACCACATTTGACATTTTTGTATGGTTCGGATGGGCCAATTCTTCATTAAATCCCATCATATATGCTTTTAATGCTGATTTCCGCAAGGCATTCTCAAACTTGCTAGGCTGCTACAGGCTCTGCCCTACATCAAACAATGCTATAGAAACAGTTAGCATAAACAACAATGGGGCAGTGCTCTACTCGTGCCACCAAGAGCCAAAAGGTTCCATCCCTAATGAGTGTAATTTAGTTTACTTGATCCCACATGCGATTATCTGTCCTGAAGAGGAAGTCCTAAAAAAAGAGGACGAGAGAGGCTTATCGAAAAGTTTAGACAAAATGTCTCCAGCATTCTCTGGTATTTTGGATTACGATGCAGAAGTCTCACTAGAAAAGATAAATCCTATCACACAGAATGGGCAGCCAAAAAGCTGAATAGCGAATATGAGGTTGTGAGGCTTGGAGTTACTTGATGCTTACCCTATGACCTATGGAGCTATTGGACACCATTTCAGAGCATTATTAATAAAGACGTGACTTTTAAATAGATTTTTAAAGATGCATTCCAATGTATTTTGTATAAGTGTTTATTTTTGTGCTGTTCACAGGGAAATAAGCTTATTGATAGGAGGCCATTAGTAATGTTTTCATAGATGGTGCATACAGTGTATACTGTATTATGAGAATGTGTCTTTGTTTATTGTGCAGACTTTCAGAAGAAATAGAAGTATTATACTGACAGCATGCAATGGACAGAGTCAATAAAATGTGAAAAAATGTTTGGAAAAGTTAAACATCTTGGAAGGAAAGAAAGGAACAAAATATAAATATACAGTATCTCACAAAAGTGAGTACACCCCTCACATTTTTGTAAATATTTTATTATATCTTTTCATGTGACAACACTGAAGAAATGACACTTTGCTACAATGTAAAGTAGTGAGTGTACAGCTTGTATAACAGTATAAATTTGCTGTCCCCTCAAAATAACTCATCACACAGCCATTCATGTCAAAACCGCTGGCAATAAAAGTGAGTACACCCCTAAGTGAAAATGTCCAAATTGGGCCCAATTAGCCATCTTCCCAGTGTCATGTGACTCATTAATGTTACAAGGTCTCAGGTGAATGGAGAGCAGGTGTGTTACATTTGGTGATATCGCTCTTGCTCTTTCATACTGGTCACTGGAAGTTCAACATGGCACCTCATGGCAAAGAACTCTCTGAGGATCTGAAAAAAAGAATTGCTGCTCTACATTAAGATGGTCTAGGCTATAATAAGATTGCCAAGACCCTGAAACTGAGCTGCAGCACAGTAGCCAAGACCATACAGCAGTTTAACAGGACAGGTTCCACTCAGAACAGGCTTCGCCATGGTTGACCAAAGAAGTTGAGTGCACGTGCTCAGCATCATATCCAGAGGTTGTCTTTGGGAAATAGACGTAAGAGTGCTGCCAGCGTTGCTGCAGAGGTTGAAGGGGTGGGGGGTCAGCCTGTAAGTGCTCAGACCATACGCCGCACACTGCATCAAATTGGTCTTCATAGCTGACATCCCAGAAGGAAGCCTCTTCTAAATATGATGCACAAGAAAGCTCGCAAACAGTTTGCTGAAGACAAGCAGATTAAGGGCGTGGATTACTGGAACCATGTCCTGTGGTCTGATGAGACCATTATAAACGTATTGGGTTCAGATAGTGTCAAGTGTGTGTGGCGGCAACCAGGTGAGGAGTACAAAGACAAGTGTGTCTTGCCTACCGTCAAGCATGGTGGTGGGAGTGTCATGGTCTGGAGCTGCATGAGCGCTGCCAGCACTGGGGAGCTACAGTTCATTGAAGGAACCATGAATGCCAACATGTATTGTGACATACTGAAGCAGAGCATGATCCCCTCCCTTCGGGGAGTGGGCTGCAGGGCAATGTTCCAACATGATAATGACCCCAAACACACCTCCAAGATGACCACTGCCTTGCTAAAGAAACTGAGGGTAAAGGTGATGGACTGGCCAAGCATGTCTCCAGACCTAAACCCTATTGAGCATCTGCAGGGCATCCTCAAATGGAAGGTGGAGGAATGCAAGGTCTCTAACATCCACCAGCTCCGTGATGTCATCATGGAGGTGTAGAAGAGGACTCCAGTGGCAACCTGTGAAGCTCTGGTGAACTCCATGTCCAAGGCAGTGCTGGAAAATAATGGTGGCCACACAAAATATTGACACTTTGGCCCAATTTGGACATTTTCACTTAGGGGTGTACTCACTTTTGTTACCAGCGGTTTAGACATTAATGGTTGTGTGTTGACTTATTTTGAGGGGACAGCAAATTTACACTGTTACACAAGCTGTACACTCACTACTTTACATTGTAGTAATTTCCTCAATGTTGTCACATGAAAAGATAGAATAAAATATTTACAAAAATGTGAGGGGTGTACTCAATTTTGTGAGATACTGTATGATGTGCAATATTAGGAATTTGATAGGGCAGTACGCCTTGATAAGAAATGTGCAGCTTATTTAAAATGGAATTTAAGACCAGAACTTACTAAGCTTAAAACTGCTGTTATCCCCTTCTAACCTATACTAACTACCCTGTAGACGGAAGACGCTTATGCTTATCTGTTCTCAAGGCATTCTTTGATCAGCTTCCAGCTGCCGGCTCCAGGGGAGAGGAGGGACAATGGGCAACAGATGCCCCATAGTAAGCCTATGGGTGACTTCAACGCTCAGGCATTCCATCTTTTGTCAACGCTCCCTCCTCTCCCTTATAGCCAGCGCTGGCTGAGATCACCTGAGTGGACCAGAGTGCTCTGAGAATAGGTAAGTTTATACATCTTACTTCTACACGGTATTTAGTATAGGCGTTTGAAGGGGGTGGGAGCAGTTTCAAGCTTAGTTAATTCTAGCCTTAAATTTCACTTTCATTTAGAATGTAATGTCACAATACTTAAAAATAATTGAGAACAAATGATGTAAGATCACTACTGTACAACTGCAACCCTTAAATAAAGGGCCAGTCCACTCAAAATTAATAGTGCAGTCTTTAGGAGGTTGAAGGAAGTTGAATCATTCATTAGCTACTTATTTTGGTTGCAGTGCATTAGATCTTTGCTCCTGAGTTACCAGGCCTGACATTCTGTCACAGTCATTACTAGAGATTTCCAGATCAATCCATGATGGATCCAGGTTTTGTAAAGAACATTTAAAAAGAAAACAAGCGTAACAGATCTACATCACAAACAAACAAAGGATTCCCCAGCACACTTACCAGCCAGCCTGCAAAATGACCAAATTGGCCCTTTCTAACAGTTTACGTTAAAAACAGAGAGTTTTGTTTGCACACAGTTGCACATAAATGTGCAAGCCACTGTGCCCACGTCAAGGGACCTCTGTATATACTGCGGTCCTAACTCTAAATTTCCAGAGCCTCAATAGTAGGAAGACATATAAGAATGGATAGATTAAGGGCAGGTAAGCCTGAAGCGAGGCCACCCCTCCTTAAAGGCACAGGGATGCACATGATGCCCAGCAAGAGCACAATGGCAGCAAAAGCATTCAGTGTGTCCCTGCACCCAATTCATTCAACTGTACAAAAAAGTGGCAACCACCCCACCCTCTAACTTACCTTTGCAGCAAGTTGCACATGGAAGGGCAATGCACATCATAAACAAAGGATTTTCCAGCACAATAAGTGACCAGCCTGCAAAATAACCAAATTGGCCCTGTCTGACAGTTTACATTAAAGACCAGAGGGTTTTGCAAGCTGATAAGTAAAGTGGGAAATCTTTTGTTTGTTTGTGATGTGCACTGCTCTTCCTTGTGCACCTTGCTGCAAAGGCAAGTTATAGGTTGGGGTGGCTGGCACTTTTTTTGTAAAGCGTAACAGAGCTTGCATACAGACCAGTGGACCCGTATCAGGAAGACTAGGGTGTACCATTTCTGTTCTATTTCAATATAAATGTGTATGCATCATCTATATATTAATGAGGGCAGTGCAAAGAATCACAATGGGGTATTGGCCTGTTAAATGCTTTGCACTTTGCTCAGCAAAACAGCCATGTGTACAAACACATCAGGACTGCGGGTTAAAGGGCTCAGGTAGCGCCCATGCACATGTGGATTTTTAAATAGCTTTTTGACTGGCCACCTACACCTGCTCTTAGGAATAGGAATGCGAGGAGTGATTTCAACTGCCAAATTACCAATTTTGCAGTTGGCAACATTTTGCCAAAGCTGAAAAATGTTTTAAAGGCTAAGTTCACCTTTGTAAAAAAGAAAAAAAATAAATGCATATATTTTTGCCATAAAAAATGTGTGTTTATTATTTTTTTACAAGAGCCTGCAGAGAATTGCACCAGCGATCCGTGGATTGTAAGGCTCCTGCAGACACTGCCTAGAGCTCTATGCCTGTACCTCTGTATGGACTGTCAGTTTCAGAGCTGTTGGAAGTGTAAATGGGCTACAAGCACACTCACAATCCACTGAATCGTCAAGTACATCTACTACAGTGGCAGACAGGGCTAGTAGTTTATTCATTCACAGATTGCTGTGAATGAATGATGTGGCTGTACACCACTCATTAGCCTAATTGTTGTACTGTTTTTACCAAAAGAAAGCAAAGACAGTGAAAAAAGTAAAATAAAATAAATTTACAGCCACAGTACACAAATAACAACCAAACACAAAACACAAAGAACAATAAACAGCAAAAAGTAAATGAATAAACTAACACTAAAATCTCCAAATGAATGACTATGAAATAGACAACACATTTTTTTCAAGCAAATTTCACCTATGATATATGAGAGTATCTTGTCCTCTCCATTGACAATGATTTTTGCCAAATTTTCAGTACAACTCTCAATTTAAGAGTTGTTATCTTAAACAACTCTTTAGGAGGGGGGCTAAAAGGGTGCTTCTTGTTTTAAAGACGCTCTGGTACTCAAGATGTGCTGGAGCAGCAACTTGCCTGCATACCCCAATTTTTCACAGCACTTTGTGGGAGCGTTTGAAAGTGGGCCCTTTTTACAACACCTGTCCTATGCTGATGTGCTGTTATTAATTTAGCAGTGGACCTGCATGGTTTGGCGTGCTTACTATGTGAAAAAGAACCTCTATGCTTAAAATTCTGCACTGGTAGCAAATTATTTTTTCATTTATTTATTAAATAATTAAAAGGAAAATAGAAAAAAAAACAGCAAATCCAAACCTGGCTATCTGGATCTGTTTGCACACTGTTAATTATTGCAAAATTAGGAAAGTATTGTGAGGAACTGGATTCTGAAAGTGTTTGTGAAGGTTGGGGTTTATTTTTACTAAAATAACAAACATGCTAACTTACCTGCTCTGTACAATGGTTTTGACCCCGACTCTCCTCTTCTCGGGCCCCGCTGACGTTACTGGCTCCTCCTCTCCATCTAGTGCCCCCATAGGAAGCCACATCCTTTGAGGGCACTCATGCAGACTTGCTCCCGAGCCCCGCTGCCTGCATCCATAGACACAGACAGCCCGGCACAGCCCTGCATTCTGCTTCCTCATCACAGAGTTTGATTGACAGCAACAATTTGCTCTGTGAGGAGGGAGAGATCAGGGGGAGCTCCTGCTCTAATGGACAGCACTGGATCTCAATGGGGCTCAGGTAAGAATAAGGGGGCAAAAAGGGGAAGGGGGGAATCCCAGGTACAAAAGGTTTTTTCCTTAATGTATAGAATAGGTAAAAAACCTTAAAGTGGATGTAAACCCTCACATATACCCAGTGAAGTGAATAGCCTCAGATGATACAGAGAGATGAAACAAATCTCCCTACATACGTTTTACATGTATATCTGCTGTCTTCAACTTTATATACTCTTTAGAAAGTTCACAACATGTTACAGATTTTCTTTTCCCGTTCAGCACTGGGAGTGAATTCTGGGCATACAGACAAGACAGCTGATTGGAGGAAAGACACACACCCCCACTCCACATAGGCAGAGACTCTCCAAGCTGTTCTGGGAATAGTTTAGCTGTCTGCCAATCTATTTATCGCACCCACCCAATACAAAATTCAGGCTTGTATTATCTCAGTTGACAGACAACTTGTCAGAAGTTATCATGCTGATAACAGAAGAATGGAACAGGAGAAAGCCATGGGACTTAGTGCTTTGAAGAGAGATAAGAAAAAACTACAAATATATGTGCTAAGCTCAAATTTCATGAATCAGGTTTACATCCACTTTAAGTTGGGATTGTAAAGGTTGTGGCAGAATCAGGATTTCCAACATGGATATCTTACAATGGAAATTTTAAGACATAAAAGACAGCGCACGCATAAATGTTATAGTTCATTGCACTTTACACATTGCACTTTTAAAACAAAACAGCTAGGAAGTACTCTAGAGAAACCCCAAATTAATTCATAAATGTGGAAAATAAAGAGATGTTTTTCTGTGGATTTTTTTTTTATATTTTGGATGTATCATTTGGATTCTGACACAATGTCCTGTTTCTGTTAATTTCAGAAAATATTTTTGTTATGTAGTATAAGTATTATAAGCATTTAGCATTTTATTCCAATTGTGCTTTGGCAAAATAAAAATCCAGATACATTGAAGATACAGTGACACATGCTTCTGGCTGTTTGGAAACTGCTTTTTCACTCTATATCTACTTCAGCCCCAGATGGATTTCCCCCTTTAGGACCAGAGCTCTTTTTGTGATTCCGCACTGCGTTGCTTTAACTGACAATTGTGCGGTTGTGCGACGTTGTACCCAAACAAAATTTGTGGCCTTTTTTTCCCACAAATAGAGCTTTCTTTTGGTGGTATTTGATCACCTCTGCATCATTTCTGATCACCGCTATAAACAAAAGAAGAGCGTCAATTTTGCAAAAAAAAAAAAAAAACAAATATTTCTTACTTTTTGCTAAAATACATATCCAAAAAAATATATATTCTTCCTCATATTTTTGGTAAAAAAAAAAATCACAATCGCGATTGAATGGTTTACGCAAAAGTTGCCGCGATTACAAATGATGAGAATTCATTTATGGAGTTTTTATTTTTAACAAGTAATGGCGGCGATCTGTGATTTTTAGTGGGACTGCGACATTGCGACGGACATGTTGGACAATTTTGACACTTTTTTGGGACCATTGGCATTTATACAGCGATCAGTGCTATGAAAATGCACTGATTATTGTATAAATGTCACTGGCAGGGAAGGGGTTAACCTGCAGGGGGCACGCTAGGGGTTAACTGTGTTCCCTGTGTGTGTTTCTAACTGTATGGGGGCTGGGCTGACTGGGAGAAGACAGTGATCGTGGCTCCCATACACAGGGAGCCTGCGATCGCACTCCTCTCTCCTGTCAGAACGGAGATCCGTGTATTTACATACATGGACCCCCATTCTGTCACTGCGGGGGAGCAATCGCGGGAAGCCGGTGGACATAGAGTCTGCCCTACCGGCTCCCTGGCTCCCCCCATAACGCAGTGAGCGCGCACATGATCCGCAATCTCACGGCCGCCATAGGCGGATCGCGATATCGAGCCACTTGGCCGCCGTCAATCCACGGCGGGCGGACGGCACGTGGATATTCAGTGTATCTGGATTACCAATTGGAAAGCTTCGGCTCTGACACAGTAGGGGGCATGTTCGACTGCTGCAGGGAGACCACTGCTTACTCATTGATAGTAGCAATATATGCTGTTGTGGTTATAACCGTGATTTGAAAACAGAAAGGGATCAGTTGAAAACAGTAAGACAAATAAGACATTTGCTAAACACTTTTTCACTGTACCCTCAACGTTTCTGGATATTTCTAGCAAAATATAATTGGGGTTTACATTTTAAAAAGTTTTCCAGCAGTGCTGTATATGTTTATATAATACATTGTACACAGTGTTCAGCTTTATCCATTTGTAATCCCAAAACAGCTGGTAAGGAAGCTAAAGAATGACCAGCAGCATGTAAACTGGTATTATGAAAGTTTACAGTTAACTGTTATCCTGGCTGGAGTTCTCCTGTACATAAGCTCATAAAACTGTTTACTGAATGTTTAAGAAATTACTACTGGGGCATATTTACTAAAGGAGTAGAACACTCACATCTGCTTTAGTAAATCAAATCCTTTCACTCTTTTATGACTCTGTCCTATAAGCAGAATAATGCAAGAAGCATACAAGGTGCAATTAAATGAAATGGTTGTTACCATGATGGATTGTGTAAAATATTTCGTAAATGCCTTTATAATTTCCTGTTTGAAAAATAATTGAGCCTTATAGTAAGAGTGGGTATTTTTTTAAGAAAATATTACTGTAAGCATATTCTACTTTTATTTATTATGTTAAATCAATATTTTTAAGAGATAAAACGAAAACTCTATAAAGATTTACCTTTATTTAGCTAATTTTAAACTGCTCCGTTTTGTGACACTTGTCCGATGTTTCATTTCTGCAATCATTACAGTAAATTTGATATTTAATAGGCAAAAGAATCCATCCATTCACTTTCTCAACCTGTATCTCTTTCATATGTGATTTCCATTTCTAAACTAGATTTTTTCTAAGTGTATTCATTAGCTTTATTAATGGTGTCTCATTAATGGAAATCAATGGAACACATCTAATTATAGCTTAATTCTTTCTGATCCTTATTAGAAACTCTGTGCAGTGCTGATCAGCAATACAGATACTATAATTACTTGCAGATACCTGCAACTATGTGTTGTCAGCTTATTCCAGTTATAGTTTTGTACATATCATTCATTATCAACTGTTTTTGCATTCCCACAATGAAGAGTGCATTGACACATAGTTCACACCTGTGAAAGGAAATTTTATGTTTAAATCAGGATCTGCCTACCATATATATATACAGTATCTCACAAAAGTGAGTACACCCCTCACATTTTTGTAAATATTTTACTATACCTTTTCAGTTACCACACAGAAGAAACAACACTTTGCTACAATGTAAAATAGTGAGTGTACAGCTTGTATAACAGTGTAAATTTTCTGTCCCCTCAAAATAACTCAACACACAGCCATTAATGTCTAAGCCGCTGGCAACAAAAGTGAGTACACCCCATAAGTGAAAATGTCCAAATTGGGCCCAATTAGCCATTTTCCCTCCCCCGGTGTCATGTGACTCGTTAGTGTTACAAGGTCTCACATGTGAATGGGGAGCAGGTGTGTTAAATTTGATGTTATCGCTCTCACTCTCTCATACTGGTCACTGGAAGTTCGACATGGCACCTCATGGCAAAAAACTCATGTGGATCTGAAAAAAGGAATTGTTGCTTTACATAGAGATGTCATAGGCTATAATAAGATTTTCAAGACCATGAAACTGAGCTGCAGCATGGTGGCCAAGACCATACAGTGGTTTAACAGGACAGGTTTCACTCAGAACAGGCCTTGCCATCGTCGACCAAAGAAGCTGAGTGCACGTGCTCAGCATCATATCCAGAGGTTGTCTTTGGGAAATAGACGTAAGAGTGCTGCCAGCGTTGCTGCAGATGTTGAAGGGGTGGGGGGTCAGCCTGTAAGTGCTCAGACCATACGCCGCACACTGCATCAAATTGGTCTTCATAGCTGACATCCCAGAAGGAAGCCTCTTCTAAATATGATGCACAAGAAAGCTCGCAAACAGTTTGCTGAAGACAAGCAGATTAAGGGCGTGGATTACTGGAACCATGTCCTGTGGTCTGATGAGACCATTATAAACTTATTGGGTTCAGATAGTGTCAAGTGTGTGTGGCGGCAACCAGGGGAGGAGTACAAAGACAAGTGTGTCTTGTCTACAGTCAAGCATGGTGGTGGGAGTGTCATGGTCTGGGGCTGCATGAGCGCTGCCGTCACAGGGGAACTACAGTTCATGGAGGGAACCATGAATGCCAACATGTACTGTGACATACTGAAGCAAAGCATGATCCCCTCCCTTCAGAGACTGGACCGCAAGGCAGTATTCCAACATGTTAACGACCCCAAACACACCCCCAAGACGACCACTGCCTTGCTAAAGAAACTGAGGGTAAAGGTGATGGACTGGCTATGCATGTCTCCAGACCTAAACCCTATTGAGCATCTGTGGGGCATCCTCAAACGGAAGGTGGAGAAACGCAAGGTCTTTAACATCCACCAGCTCTGTGATGTCGAAGGAGGAGGAAGGAGTGGAAAAGCAGGTGAACTCCATGCTCAAGAGGGTTAAGGCAGTGCTGGAAAATAATGGTGGCCACTCAAAATATTGACATTTTGGGCCCAATTTGGACATTTTCACTCAGGGGTGTACTCACTTTTGTTGCTAGCAGTTTAGACATTAATGGCTATGTGTTGAGTTATTTTGAGGGGACAGCAAATTTACACTGTTATACAAGCTGTACACTCACTACTTTACATTGTAGCAAAGTGTCATTTCTTCAGTGTTGTCACATGAAAATATATAGTAAAATATTTACACAAATGTGAGCGGTGTACTCACTTTTGTGAGATACTGTATGTATGAATGATTTTAAAGTAAGTGAAATTTTAAGTGTACAACTTTATTCATTGTATTGTTAAGTTAGACCCTGTCAGGATCTCTAAATATAATAAAAGGTCACCCCGGAGGCCCATGCCTTTTACCTCCTCTCTGCTTCAGCAGTTCATCCTCCATCAGTGTCTTTGGCATGCAACAGTTTTCAGTATCTGTGTCTCCAGCCATTCCAACATTCCTTATTCTGATCCCTGTTCCATAACAGTGACATAGGGGCTGAAGGAGGCAACCATGGCATGCAACAGGACATACATGCATGTAACACTCCCAAAAGTGTTGAATGCCATAGACGCTGATGGACAGTTGCAGCGCTGAAATGGAGAGGAGGTATGATGAGACATGGACCACTGGAGAGGTGAGGAAAATGCTTTATCTTTTGCAAGTGAGTGCAGGTTGAATTTGTTTACAGACCTGACAGGGTCTCTTTAAGCAGAAAACATAATGTACCTTTAGTGAGCACACATTTTGAGTTCTATTCCAGTATTTGCCTTAAAGAAAAACTGTGACCAGGTTATAGTCATTTAACATTTTACACATCTGTAACAAGCATTAAAAAGCTTTGAGAAAACCTTTCCTGATCTCTGAAGTTGCCAACCTGCCCGCTTTCTAAGGACACATGCACATGGGTGCAGAGGGTATAAATACCACCAAGAAACAGTACATTTCTTTGTCTGGGAGTCACAAGCGTTTGCCTGAGGACCAGCAGCCTGTACTAATCAATGACAGACTGACAGATGCCATCACTGTCCAGATGTAACTGCATACCTGAGCAGTTATATGTATACGGGGACAGATAAGCAGCCTGGATGCAGACGGTGTGCATCTAGGGCCTCCTATCAATCCCTGTATGGCATTCTAACCCCATGTGCACAAATAAGTTACCTCACAAAATACTGTGTGCTATAATGGCGACTAACACAATGTAATTTAGAGAACTCTAAAACAGACAGCAGTTTTATACTTTAAAAAAAAATTAGGTAAACTCATATTAACTTCTATTTTCTTTTCATTCTCTTTTTGTTCTCTGACATCAACTGTCAGTCCCAACCACACACAATCACATGTCCTTGTCTCATGGGCTGTGCAGGAAGTACACTTGACCGACCCTCCTTAACCGCTTGCCGACCGCTGATCGGCAATTGACGGCGACAAGGTGGCTTGTGAGCGCAAATCGCCGTCATACGACGGCGGCCGCGCTCACGAGCCTAGTGAGCGCGCGCCGCCAGAGGCGCGCCCGCACGCTCACTGTGTTCGGGGAGGGCCAGGGAGCGGGTGCGGCGACTTCGATTGCCGCCGGCTACCCGCGATGGCCCCCCCGGAGCGAAGGAGCGGAGGTCCGTGTATGTAAACACGGACCTCCGCTCTGTGTGAGGGGGAAGGGATGTGATCACAGCCTTCCTGTATACGAAGGCTGTGACCACTTCCCTTCCCCAGCTAGGGCAGTCCCCCTACAGTAAGAACACGCCCAGGGAACACAGTTAACCCTTAGAGCGCCCCCTGCAGGTTAACCCCTTCACTGCCAATGACATTTACACAGTAATCAGTGCATTTTTATAGCACTGATCGCTGTATAAATGCCAATGGTCCCAAAAAAGTGTCAAAATAGTCCGACATGTCCGCTGACAGCCGCTAGACGCTAAAAATCGCCATGACGCTATAAAGTCGCCTGTACAGCCTGATAAAACTGTGAAAAAACCCTGGTAACCGTAA
>BLSH010482893.1:45889-61559 GCA_018402905.1 Glandirana rugosa | reverse complement strand
TACCTTTTTTTGACCGGATTGAAATGACGACAGAATAAAAAATTGATTTTTTTGTCTAAAAAAAAAATTTTTAATGCGAACATTCTGGCGACGCGTTTATACCACACTGTATTTCAAAACATTGCTGGTGGGAAAATAAGAGATCCCACAATCTTTTTTTATATATATATATATTACAAACCCCCAAAATTCGTTAAAATATCGTTTTGTTTGACCAAAATTGAACATTTGTGGTCCAGGTTCTTTGTCCGGACCTATACTCCACCAAACAACGTCGCACGACCGCGCAATTGTCAGTTAAAGCGGCGCATCGCCGAATCGCAAAAAGGGCTCCGGTCCTAAAGCAGCAAATCCTTCCGGGGCTGAAGTGGTTAAAGTGGTAGTAAACCCTCTGTTTGTATTTTTACCTACAGGTAAGCTTTTAACCACCTCATATCCAGGCCTGTTTCTTGGACCTGGTGTTTACAAGTTAAAACCAGTTTGTTTTGCTATAAAATTGCTTAAAACCCCCAAACATTATATATATATATATTTTTTTCTAACACCCTAGAGAATAAAAGGGTGGTCGTTACAAAACTTTATGTCACACCATATTTGCGCAGCGGTCTTACAAGCGTAATTTTTAAAAAAAAAATCTGTTTTTTTAGTTAAAAAATAAGACAGCAGTAAAGTTAGGCCAGTTTTTTTCCATATTGTGAAAGATAATTTTACGCCGAGTAAATTGATACCCAACATGTCATGCTTCAAAATTGCGTCCGCTCGCGGAATGGCGACAAACTTTGCAAATTAAAAATCTACATTGGTGATGTTTAAACAATTCTACAGGTTAGCAGTTTTGTGTGACAGAGGAGATTGAGTGCTAAAATTATTACTCTCACTCTAACGATTGTGGCGATACCTCACATGTGTAGTTTAAACACCGTTTTTATATGTGGGCGGGACTTAAGTATGCGTTCGCTTCCGTGCGCGAGCTCGCAGACGGGGCGCTTTAATTTTTTTTTTTTCATTATTTATTTTACTTTTTACTTTCTATTTTTACATTGTTCTTTAAAAAAAAAAAATTGATCACTTTTATTCCTATTACAAGAAATGTAAACATTCCTTGTAATAGCATGCCAGGACCTCTTAAATATGAGATCTGGGGTCAAAAAGACCTCAGATCTCATATTTACAATAAAATGCAAAAAATAATAATAATAATTTGAAAAAAATGACAGTTCAAAAAAAAATGGGCCCTTTAAGAGCATTGGGCGAAAGTGATTTGTGACGTCGCTTCCGCCCTGCCATGTTATGGAGCTGATTGAGTGGCTTCAGCCGCTCAATCGGCTCATGGACAGTGGGGGGAGAAGAACCGATTATCTCCGCCGCTGCCGGCGGATCCGGTAAGCAGCGGAGATGACCGTAAATCGGCAGGGGGGGCACCTATCACGCCGCTGATAAAAGTGATCTTGTGTCGAATCTGCTGCAGAGACCACTTTTATCTTACACAGAATCGCCGGCAGAAAAAAACAATATCTGAATGGTGCCTGTAGCTGCAGGCACCATTCAGATATCACCACTCAAAGTCCAGGACCTCATATGAAGTGACTGGATGGGAAGTGGTTAATAAAGCTTGCCTGTAGGTAAAATGAATATCTCCTGAAAGTGCACTGTTTAGGAGATATTCTAGCCATCAGCAGACGGTGATGTTACCGACGCATGCGCTCTGAAGGAATGGCATACCCATGCTGTTCCTTTAGAGCTGCGTGCCACGGCTGAAAGTGACTTCAGCGTGGCTCGGCCAGTCAGACAGCCGGAGTCTGTAAAACCGGAAGGAAGACTGGGTGAAGATGGAAGCCTCTGCAGTGTTGACATTGTGCTGCTGGAGAACTTCGTCTAAAGATAAGTCTTTCATAATGTGATGCATACTAGCACATTATGATATTTTTTATTTTATTCTTAGAGTTTGCCACTGCTTTAAGAAGACATAAAGAACAGTTGGTGATGTTTGCTTTGCCTTGCCTCCTTGGTGTTCAACCTGTGAGGCTCTGCCAGTACTCAATGCTGCCCACCACAGGCTGAACACAGTGGGCAGTTTGCAGGCTGTGTGTTGGGCACCAGGGCAGTTATGTACACACAGAACCGGTGCACAGGAAGAGGGGAGAGAGCATACTGCTGGGATGTAACTTGTACAACTTCAGTGTTTCTCTTATTAACTCTGAGGATGAGTTCTTTTCACAGTTTTTGCAGCTACAAATATCAGTGAAGGCTTATTTTAAAGCTTTATATAATGCTTGTTAAGAATATGTAAATATTTGAATATCTACAGCTTGGCCCTATTTTACTGGTAATAATTTTATCTGGAAACACCTCTGTTTCAATGCTGCCCAGCTGCTGCAGGTATTTGACTCCTCTGGGTAGGTGGATGGAATTAGACATGTGCAATTTGTTTCGCTCAAAATTCGTTATTCGTCAAACATCCGAATAACGAAAAACCGTGAATTTTTCCAAAAACTAATTTTTGAAATGGACAAAAATCGGAAAGAACGAAAATCCGAAATTCGAAAATCCGAGAAAACGACAATCCGAAATTCGAAAATCCGAAAGTTTAAAATAACAAATATCCGAAAATTAATGAAATTCTGAAATTTTTAAAGAACAAAAATCCAAAAGTAAGAAAGAAAATCCAAACCTTCAAAAGAACGAAAATCCAAAAATTCAAAAGAACGAAAATCCAAAAATAAGAACAAAATCCGAAAATTCAAATGAATGGAAATCCGAAAATAAGAATAAAAATCTGAAAATTCGAAAATCCTAAAGAACAAAAAACATTCAGATAATTTTATTAGAATTAAATTATTAAGTTTATTATTTGTATTAATCATAACCATTATTATATTTTTTTTTAATTACTATTATTTATTATTAATAATTATAATAAAAACTATAATAATAGTTATACACTATTGAATTATAGGTAGGTATTTCCTTTCAAATTTTGCTCTTAGTGAACGTAATGAATTATTAACCATTATTATAGTTTTAATAATAATAATAATTAATAAATATAATAAATAATAATAATAAAAACGATAATAATTGTTATACACTATTAAATGAGTTAGGTATTGGAATTTACTTTCAAATTTGTCTGCCTGTTAGTTAACGTAATAAATACGAATTTATCCGAATTTACGAATTCCCAAAATAACAAATACAGAATCTATAGAATGGAACGAACCAAATTCTAATGTTTCCGAATTCGGATTTTTAAGAATTACAGAATTACCGAAAATAATCAATACTGCATCTATAAGAATGGAACGAACTGAATTAAAATGTTTCAGAATTCAAGAATTACTGATAATATTGAATCTATATGAATGGAAGGAACCGGATTAGAATGTTTACGAATTTTTTCTAAATAGCACATTTCGACCACAACAAAAAAATCAGAAACACAAAAACAATAAGGAAACGGAAAAAACGAAAAAAAAAAATGAAAAAGGGAAAAACGAAAAAAAAAAACAAAAACAAAAAAACCCCCGAAAACGAATGTTTCAGCCATGCACATGTCTAGATGGAATACCTGTTCCCACAGCTGCATGCAGCAGTTCCTTCTGCTAGCTTCAACATCCTGTAGTGCCATGGGGGGGGAGGGGACCACTTTGTGTGAAGAGAACCAGGCAAAGCAAATAAACCAACAAAAGCGCACAAGTCAACATTTGCTTACAGTCTGAGTTTAGAAAAAAACAAAGGGGTTAGTAATGTCCATCCCTTGTAAAGGTCCATAATACACTGTGGATAGGTTCCTGCAACTCCTCTCACCGATCCAAGCTGACTGATACTGATGCAAAAAAGGCAACATGAACAGGAGTGGGGGATCCATTTAAAAGGCTGTATCAATTTATTACAATACTTACATAATAGCACACTTACATTCCAGTAGTTAAGCAGGTATGTAACCAGCTGGCACCAATGTTTTACAACTGCTGTCACTCACAGCCCAATCTAGTTGCTTTTGTGCAAGTGTCAGAAATCATGAATCAGACTGAGACAGAAGTGCAGTAAAAATCACACTATTTAATAAAAATGGTAAAATAGAACAAATAGAGCAAACAAAGTCAAAACATAGCCAAGGTTTGGTAGCCAGAGCGGATGGTTGGAGCAAGCCAGCAAACAGGGATCCAGAGATCAGCGAGGTAAAACACACAGCATGCAGGGTCAGGAGCCAGAAGGGAAGTCAGCCAAGCAGAGTCTTTAATCCAGAAATCAGAAGGAACATCAAAGAGGCAAAAGTCTTTCACAGGAAAACACAGCAGAGATTATCCAGAGATGTTGACCAGGCGAAGGCATCTGAGATCTGATCCAGGCAGTTTATATAGCTAGTAGAGCTGGCTAGCGAGCAGGATATGGACATCAGACGAGACAGAGTGGAAGCTGAGACTGGCAATTAACCCTCAGCTGAGCAACTTGCTCTGAGAAGGGAGGGCTGAGCCCAACCCTGACAGACAGTAATGACCTATACCTAATCAAGCTGGATCCAAGCTGCTGGAATGTAAGTGTGCTATTGTTTTTTATGTAATAAATTAAAAGGATAGTTCACCTTTACAAAAAGCCTGCCTATGCAGATAAGGGGCATCTGTAGATTTAAGCAATCTGTGCAGATTTGACTAAAGAGGAATAATATGCTTGCTATTGGTATAGGGCATTTACATACCTTATGAAGCCTGACTGGAATACTCCCAGGACGTTGCTAAGTGAGGCCTAGTCATCACTGCTCACCTCCACCGTCACAGGAGAGAGCTCTCAAATGCTAAGCTCAGAGCTACTGCATCAGGGTATAGAAGGAGTGTGTGGGTGTTTGAATCAGAGAAAGAGCTCACACCTGTATGGTAGAGGTATACAGTGATTACTAGGCCTCACTTAGCAATGTCCTGGGAGTAATCCAGTCAGGCTTCATAAGGTATATAAATGGCCTACACCTATATAAAGGGTATTATTCATCTTTAGTCAGAGCTACACAGTTTGTTTTTATCTACAGATGCCCCTGATCTGCATAGGCAGTTTTTTGGTAAAGGTGAATTATCGCTTTAAATAAATCGCTTTTTATTGAATCCCATGCTTCTGTCCATTTTGTCTTTGTTCACACAAGCAGAAGTTTGAACTGCCTGCAATGGCCAGGGATCAGTGAAACTGCAGCATTTTAAGACATGGGCCACGGGAAAGGTAGGTATAGATTGTTTTACAGGTCTGATCTTCTTTTTTAGTTTATTACATGACTTGACTCTTTTACAAGCTTCAGCTTCTTTTTTATTTTATTACAGCATAAATCCAAGCAAAACCCTGTCAGGTTTTGCCTGTTGCTTGTGACCCCATTGGACCTGCAAATTTCATTCCATTTCCTGTCAGGACAGGAAGTGATATAGCAATATTTCCAGACAGCCACAAATTAAATTTTTCTTTTCAGTAAAATGAGGAAGGGTTAGTACCTGTGTCAGGTTTTATTATTGTCTGTGTATTGCTGTCCCGAGACAATCCCTTCCTTAACGTATTGTTCTCCTGTCAGAGGCTATCACAGGGACAGGAAGAAAAATGCATCTTTCTAACAGGACAGCAATACAGATTTCACAGAAGGATTTACTTTTCCCAAACCTATCCACAACTTAATACAAGATACGTTTTGGCTGGAGTTGACCTTTAAATCCCTTTCTTCACAATGAGTATGGTCAGTGAATTAAAACAAGCAACTGGAGGTTCCTGAACTTGAAGACTATCATGCATTCTTATAATAAAGCTGAAATATTGGCTTTACTGCCTAATGCCTAGCAACATGTTTTCTCTCTGCTTCTCTCACCTGACAGGAGAGTTTGCCCTCAGTTTCTCAGCAATGGGAAAAAAAAATCCTCTGCGAGTGTGGACACCCCTTGTACTGGCAGAAGCAGAGGAGCAGACATTGATGTTGACATGGTGATCGCACTACCAGAGTATCTGAGAGATTGAAAAAGCTGATGAGTGATTTAGCCAAGCAGCACACACCCTAACCAACCTGAAACTGGCTGACCTTTAAATAATGAAGTGCTGTCAGCTCAGATATTCCATAACGCACGCCAACTAACTAGACAGTGTTCAGAAGCAGGGTCTCAAGGATGTAACACAGTCTAAACTAAAGTGCTGCATGGAGCCTGGGAGGCTCAACCTGTGACCCATACGTCCTTATTCTGAGATGCAAATACTTTAGTGATTATCTCTAACAGAGTTAGGATAACTTAAAAACATAGGAAACAAATCAGTGATCATGTGAAAAAGACAATATATGCAGCAGCCCACTGTATTTTAGTTGCCTGATTGGTAAAAAGGGAAATCCAATTTGCTTCGATGGCTTTATATATTTTGCACATTAACATTTACCCTTACATTGCAATAATAATGCCTATCTAAATCCAGAAATAAAAATTTAATATAAAGCAGCTTGCCAGCTCTTAAATATGGTGGCTGCATTAGGGCTTGCTTTGCGTACACTAGGGACAAAGACTGGGCGGATCGCTTTTCAGAGGCATTTGCCAGGTGGTGAGGAGGCGATGTGTCACATGCATTGCACGCTCATCAGTTTGAAAAGGACGTGCCCACAGAACAAGTCAAGGGGTATAATGCATGCCTCAAAACATTAGAAGATAAGCTAATGCACAAAATCACAACATAAGTTCATAAAGGATTAATTACATGAATGTGGGTGATGGAGCCATAGATTGGGTTTCCCAAAGAAAGACCCATGAATAATACTTTCCTTAAGAAAGACCCATGAATAAATAATAGGCAGCACTCCGATGCATCATACCTGCATTATATGTACACCCCTAGCCACTAGGTTTGCAGCTAAAAGAGGAGCAAAAACATGGCTCAACCACATCATTATAATGCCTCCACCCCAACTGTAAGTGTAAGCAAGCTATTAGTTGCCTTTTTCAGGCTTTTTTCTTCTTTATTTTCATTTTGTGATCTTGCCAGTAACACAACACAAACTTATGCAACCACAACATCTAAGGACTGGTAAGCTGAAATATATGATATTCTTGTTCTCGGGTTCAGATATCCTTTACGTTTGCCCGATAAAGAAATAGGAATAACATTGTGCACAGCAATGACAGCAACACATTAGGGATGATTTGCTAAAGGACTACATTTTCCACTTAGCCAAGTGAACCTGTGTTCAGTCATGCGCAATGTAATATTTAAAAAAACAGGAATTTTCTTTTCCTTTGCATGTAATTGAGTGATCTAAGTGAATACGGCTTCATTGAGGTAAGTGAAATATGTACTTCCTAAGTAAGTTAACCCTTATAAATCTGCTGATGTTCTCAGTATTGGATCCATCCTCAAGAGATTGGAGATTAATGAAAGCCAGAGACTGATTGAGGTTTGATACAGTTACTATATTTAACCTTACAGCAGATTGTTGGATTGGTTTGACTCCATCTGCCCTTTTAGACTAAGAAATGCAAATGGACTTCATCCCTATTTTTAAGAAATAACAGTGAAGCTTTTTAGTCATCCAGATCACTGTGGTAGTATTGATAGTAAGGTTAACACAACTGGACTAGCTGATTATTTTAGATTAATTAGCAAGTCCAGTTGTGTTTACCTTAATGAAATTTATATTTGTTCCCGAGCCTCCCGCTGAATATTCTTGCAGCCAGTCACTATAGCATTTTCACACAGCCAGGTGCACACACAATCCTGCTTGTTTCCAATGAACAGTCTAGGGGATGAATTTTCAATGCTTTATTGTTGAACTTGGATAGGAGAAGGATAGGTATAGGATACTCCAAGTAACTGACTGTAACTGAGGACAAATTCTCCCTATCTCTGTATAGCAGGTGGTCAGTGGCTTCACACAGTAGACTGACTCCAGTGAAACAAGCCCATCTCTAAGCAACAAAGGACATGCCAGACTTTGTTTCTTCTAGACACTAGGCAGTGTCTCCTTTCTAACTCAGTGTAGCAGACTACCAAAAGCACTTTATGGCAGGGTGACTTTAGCAGAACAGGTCCCTTGTTAAATAGTAAGGACAGAAGCTGGACTCTGTTCTTCAAGACACTCTGCAGTGTCTCCTTTCTAGCTGACACACCCAATTAAGCTGATATGAGGGCAGGGGAAATTCTAGCAACACAGTCTCAAGGATTCTCTCACAGATCTGTACTCACACCATGTCCTGGGACAGTTGGTAGCCCTTTCTGCCAACCTCCAAGCGACACTTTGCCACTGCAGTATCAGACCGAATCCAAGGACATGCTCCTTCTGTCAGCTTTCAAAGAACTGTGGGCTGCAGCTTCAGCATCTGGATAGGCTTCGACTAAGCCTAGCACCTGGCAGCCTCCTGGATAGGCTCTCGGACCTAGCAGCCAAGAGCTGAACATACGCCTCACCCCTCAGGCTTGGGTGGGCTGGAACTCCTAACCTTGAGCCCATGTGCTCCTTTTTATATAAAGGTGTTCACCCAAGATGCAGTGGGGCACCACTCCCCTGCTAGCTGGTCAGAACCACCTCCAAATACACCTGCTGTCACTGGCTGAGGTTTTCTCCCTCTGTCCAATAGGAACCCATACTACTAGACAGGGTAAAACATTTCCAGACCATATGAATCAGCACCAGAGCACACTGAGCAGACCTTACTCAAATTAGGCTCTCTGATAAGCAGACAGCATATAAATTTACCTGTCAGCTCTCCTGTTAAGCAGAGAGAACCAAAACTATATACACTGTAAGGGCAATTATAATACCTTGTATGCATTATATTTTGCCTGCGCTAATAAGCGCACTTTTCAGCTCTTTTTCTGTAAGGGCAATTATAATACCTTGTATGCATTATATTTTTTTCCTGCGCTAATAAGCACACTTTTCAGCTCTTTTGCATAATGCATTTGAGTGCACTCGTGTCAAAGCAGGCACAGACACAGATCGCTTTTCTCACATGGCCGCTCACCGGGGTTGTCCTGCGTGGCTGACTATTCAGGCTTTATTTATACGAATCAAACAGGGATAACAATAGGACTTGATGGCTTCACAATCAGCCAATCAGCCTCCAAGGCACAGTCACATGGCATGAGCTCAATACAAAACCACCAAACAATGACACACTTATATTCAAACGGTTCAATAGAAGAGGGTTGCATGCATGGGGGTTGGCTGGCTTGTATGAGCAACAGCTGTCTCCAGATGACAATGAAAGCCATGTGGACACATGGCCTTCACAAAACCAATGTGTTATCTCACAGAGGCCCTCCAAACAAAACACCATACATGCAAAACCTTGAACTGCCATTCTAATGAACCACTATCAAATACAGCTCTATGAACTATACTCCATAGTGATTATACTACTGTTCCATTAAAGGGTAAATTATGCACAAAGGAATATAGCTGTAGATTTCTGTCACATTGATCAGACGCGACTGAAAGCTTACAGATCATTATCCTTACATAAAAGGCAATACTGATTCTATAATGCAAGTAAATCACCGCCAAGCAGATCAATCTGTACATAATACAGGGGCCCCCCGACTGATGGTAATACACCCGCGCCACAGAACGTGCATCGCACCTCAAAGATCCGGACCGGCGTTTGCTCCAGCGTTAACCACTCAGGGCGCCTGCCGGCCGGGATGATCGGGCGGGTAGCATGTAGTTACCAAATAATGGAAGGTTTCCATTGTAAATGGCCTTTCCTCAATATTGGTTAAAGCCATATTCGCTGTACACAGAGAATATCGTTAAACCGACACTGGGAGACACTGTGACAATACATAATACACATCCTAAATTTCTACAACAGTTCCTCCTCTTGTCATATGCTTCCATGTGTCCCTCGATGAATCTTGATCATCTTCTAAACACGAACACCAGTCCAATCAAAAAGAAAAAAAATGAAACATTCAGTCCATCCATTGAACAAAAGAAAAGCATGGTTGAGACGTATTCTTCGGGAGGGATGACTCAGAGGGAAAGCATGATGTGGGGGTTATAGCGATCGCTGGGATCCTCAGCATCTGGTACATGGGCTGGACTTCAGGGGACCTCTTGTCTTGGCTAGGAAGATGTGGTCATCTGCTCTGGCTTTGGTGACTTGATCGATCAGGCAGCAGGAACATCTTATCATGGCATATAGAAGGAATAGAAACAAAACAACATGAGTATATATACCCCTACTTCCTTCAGCCAGGATCCGATGGAAAACAAGAACTCCCCAAAATCTCCCAAACCCTTTAGAAAGGATTCCACCCTTCACTGGCTATAGGTCTGGCTCTCCCTAGCAGGGACCTAACTTTATCCATATGGACTTGGACCTTGTCACTAGTGCCTGTTATCCAGGTACAAAAGTCTTCTGCTATGAACTCACAGAAACCCCCTTTTGCGCTAAAAGATAATCAAGTGTCATCTTTTCCTGTAATAGACTCTGTCGCTGTCCCTGTGAGATCTCCCTCACAGCTTCAACAGTTTCATTGAACACCCCATCCACAATGGATGAGAAATTGTTCAATCGTTTCCTAAGTTCAACCCCCACCCTGTCCAAGCAGGAAACCATGCCCAGGCCTTGTTGGAGTTGGTTAACAATTCCCTTTGAGCTGTCCCTGCCATTCTTACCTTCTCTCTCTATACACACATATATATACATACATATACACACACACATATATATATATACACATGTACACACACATCCATGTCATGTACTGCTGCCACTGCCGGGGTATTAAGGCTCAGTGGGGGCCTAGAGAGTACCCAGCAGTGGGTTCTGTTCACTGTTTTAGCTCGTTGGAGGTGCATTTAAAAAAAACACAAGTTGGGATGTTTTATCGTTACCCCTGCTAAAATACATTAAGCTAAATAATATAAATAAAAAGATACTCCTCAGTCGTTGATGTGGTTGAGCAGCTTCTTGCAGTGGCTGGCATGGATACAGTTTTCTCGCCCCTCAAGCTTTAGGGAGGTTGGTGTCGTCAGCTGAACCTGGTATGGTCCATGTCATCCTACTAGGTCACAAACTTGGTTAGAATTAGAGAGGTTAGTATTGTAAGTTTGAAAATTGTCATTCTCACCCCCATTACCTCCCCCCCCTTTTCTTTCTCATTACAAAGAGGAAGAAAAGATGCACTGTTTAGAATGACATAAAAAAAAAACAAAAAAAAAAAACAAAACAAAATAATGGCCACTGAGAGTCCCACTTTGATCTAATAAAACGGAAAATGCAATTTTCTGAATTTCCAGCTCCCTTGTCTCCTCAGGTTCACCATCAGGTCTAGTCAGGCCCTACCCTTTTCACCATTAAGTGACCCTCGAAAATGAATTTACTCAGGGACACAGAATCTCTGGGAGTAAATAGGATGCACGGTGACACTGGGGAGGAAGTAGGTGTGAAATACACTTGGGGACACACAGATAGTCTGCCAAGTACATTAGCATACCTTAGCCTGGGGCGATGAGCTAGATTTGAAAAGGAAGGGATGGCTGGGCGTGTATTAAATTGAATTACCCATGGGGGGTCTACTTTAGTTTTGAATACAACTCTTGTGGGCTGCTTGCAAGTTAAAGTTCCACTTTGACCAAAGTAAGAATATCACAATTTGTACATTTCCTACAGTCAATAACAAACCTCTGTAACTCTTACTTTCACGTTCCTACAAAAATAACATATTATTACATACAAACAATGAGAATAAGACATAAGACAAACATTTAGATACAAATGCACAGGGAGAGATTTCATAGTTACCATGCTACTTAAAAAACTTAAGCAAGACAAAGATGAAAAGCAGACGGTGTAAACACACAATTGGTTAGGTTGGGCTTTAGCCAGCAACGTTCTTTCCAAGGGCTAACACCATACATTCCACAGTGACCAGAAAATGATGTAATACACACACAATCCTTCCCCGGCTGCCCTTAGTGGATCACGTAACTACGGCTTTCCCCTCTGGCCAGATATACAAAATGCACATCACCCGGACTGAAAGCGCACTCTGCATATCCTGTTAATACACCATAATAGATTTCTGAAGCCACAATATCACTATATCCAGCATCTTTGTTGTCTGGAGCCTGGTCCTAATTCAGTAATGAACTTCTCCCACCTCCAGACATCAAAGGAACATCCACTTTTTGAGGGGTCACGTGACCCGAGCCCCAAACACAGACTTTATGTACCGCAAAGCTGTTTGGCTAGATTGAGAGGCCTCGCTTCCCCCCTCATACATGGACGGCCCATTGCCCATGTCGATTCGAACCGACTTTTGCACCAAGTTTAGGAGCAACACTGCCGGGTGCCTTCTTTCGCAGTGCTAGCTGTTTCCGACTCCGATTAGTATACACGGCTTCCCCGCCGGTCAGCTAGAAACTTCCATCCGGTGGATTTGTACGGCTATACAGCTCAGCAACCACCACGCTCTCCCCACCCCCGGTACTGACACGGTTACACGTGGGGTGGGTTTCAGAATCTGCTCCTCACACGTTGAAAGCTGGAACAAACGCGTCGCTTTCTCCCGTTTCACATAGACCGGCCCAAAGTACACATTCGTTCCGACCTAACCCGTGCAGCCAAACAGCCATGGAAGTACAATTAACTCCTCACTATACAAACCTTGGCTTCAGTCTATTTCCTGATGTTAGACAAAAGAAATGGAGATGCCGGTTACTGATTACACACTGAAAGGAATAATGTCTCTACCTGAAACACAAACTACCATAGAAAACACTATCCCTATAACACTAACCGTAAATTAGTCCAAAATAATCCTGATTTTAAACAAAACTCCACACTGTAGTCTATCATTGAAAAATCAATGGTTATACAACAAAAACCCTATGAAAAAGCTGCTTAAACATAAATGCCTACCTAAAACTGAAAAAGTTATAAAAACATAACAACTATATCCAAAACCAAAGATAAAACATGAAAACAGATGAATTGTATAAAGACGATAATTCTGAACAAGTCAAACAAAACTGGCTAAAACAGAGGCAAAAATCCTGTAAAAACATCACGTAATGACTCTTATAAAAAGTGGCCTTTCCAAACAAAAGTGTAAAAACAGTTGAACATGAAAAAAACAACTTGGACCTTGTCACTAGTGCCTGTTATCCAGGTACAAAAGTCTTCTGCTATGAACTCACAGAAACCCCCTTTTTCGCTAAAAGATAATCAAGTGTCATCTTTTCCTGTAATAGACTCTGTCGCTGTCCCTGTGAGATCTCCCTCACAGCTTCAACAGTTTCATTGAACACCCCATCCACAATGGATGAGAAATTGTTCAAGCCCAAACTGAAAACTCTCCCCTTACACACTGTCAATACAATCTGAGACTCCAAACAAATTACCGCCAAAATTACAACATAGCACACAACACTGATACCGATCACGCATTCAAAGCATATCCATTATCATACTCATAGCAAAGCATATTCATAATCATACATACAAATCACACATTCAAAGCATATTCATAATCATACATACCGATCACGCACTCAAAGCATACAGTTACTCATAACACACACTTTAGGTGTATTGATTAGGACCTATAGAGGACAAGTATAGGTTTTCTTCCTAATCAATAGACCTAACTACATAGATAACAAAGCAATGAAAGCCCCCCGCCATTATGCAAAAAAGAGGAAAAACAGGTTCTTTAACAAAGCAGAATTTACCTGACACAGCGGACAGAGAAAACACATCCTGGACTCAGGACAGCAAAAGATTTCAAAAATTGAAATAAAATTGGTTTTACCAATAGCCGGCTGTTTTGATGTCCTGTCTGGATCGCGTGCTCCCTTCGGTCCGCTGTGACGGAAATTTCTGTAAGCTCCAAAAATTCTCTGGCCCGCCATCTGTAAGGGCAATTATAATACCTTGTATGCATTATATTTTGCCTGTGCTAATAAGCGCACTTTTCAGCTCTTTATTAGCGCAGGCAAAATATAATGCATACAAGGTATTATAATTGCCCTTACAGATTTCAGCTCTTTTGCATAATGCATTTGAGTGCACTCGTGTCAAAACAGGCACAGACACAGATCGCTTTTCTCACATGGCCACTCACCAGGGTTGTCCTGCGTGGCTGACCTTTCAGGCTTTATTTATACGAATCAAACAGGGATAACAATAGGACTTGATGGCTTCACAATCAGCCAATCAGCCTCCAAGGCACAGTCACATGACATGAGCTCAATACAAAACCACCAACCAATGACACACTTGTTTATATTCAAACGGTTCAATAGAAGAGGGTTGCATGCATGGGGGTTGGCTGGCTTGTATGAGCAACAGCTGTCTCCAGATGACAATGAAAGCCATGTGGACACATGGCCTTCACAAAACCAATGTGTTATCTCACAGAGGCCCTCCAAACAAAACACCATACATGCAAAACCTCGAACTGCCATTCTAATGAACCACTATCAAATACAGCTCTATGAACTATACTCCATAGTGATTATACTACTGTTCCATTAAAGGGTAAATTATGCACAAAGGAATATAGCTGTAGATTTCTGTCACATTGATCAGATGCGACTGAAAGCTTACAGATCATTATCCTTACATAAAAGGCAATACTGATTCCATAACGCAAGTAAATCGCCGCCAAGCAGATCAATCTGTACATAATACAGGGGCCCCCCGATTGACGGTAATACACCTGCGCCACAGAACGTGCATCGCACCTCAAAGATCCGGACCGGCGTTTGCTCCAGCATTAACCGCTCAGGGCGCCTGCCGGCCGGGATGATCGGGCGGGTAGCATGTAGTTACCAAATAATGGAAGGTTTCCATTGTAAATGGCCTTTCCTCAATATCGGTTAAAGCCATATTCGCTGTACACAGAGAATATCGTTAAACCGACACTGGGAGACACTGTGACAATACATAATACACATCCTAAATTTCTACAACAACACTCACTAGTACCTAAACTAGGAGGGCGCTACATATTATAAGATACTTAAAAAAAAATCACAAAAATGATTGGTCACGGGTGAAAGAAGCAAAACAAAAGAAAAATACACCAAGCCTTAATTGTTTCTCAATCTTAAATAAGATGTAAATCCACTAAAATGTCATATAAGCTTCAACAGGGTTATGTATTTTTGAAGGTTTTCAATTTTTTAAAACCTGTTTTCTTTAACTACCTTGATACTAGGCACTTTTACCCCCTTCCTGCCCAGACCAATTTTCAGCTTTCAGTGCTCTCACACTGTGAATGACAATTACTCAGTCATGCAATATTGTACCAAAAATATTTTTTTAACCACATCAGTACCTGGCACGAAAACCCCCTTCCTGTCCAGGCCATTTTTCAGCTTTCAGCGCTATCACACTTTGAATGACAATTACTCAGTCATGCAACACGGTACCCATATGAAATTTGCGTCCTTTTTTTCACACAAATAGAGCTTTCTTTTGGTGGTATTTAATCACTAGGGGGGGGGTTATTTTTTGTGCTATAAATAAAAAAAGATTGAAAATTTTGTGAAAAAATGCCTTTTTCTTTGTTTCGGTCATAAAATTTTGCAAATTAGTAATTTTTCTTTGTAAATTTTGGCCAAAATTTATACTGCTACCTATCTTTGGTAAAAATAACCCAAATAAGTGTATATTATTTGGTCCTTGTGAAAGTTATAGAGTCTACAAGCTATGGT
>BLSH010482893.1:12538-37998 GCA_018402905.1 Glandirana rugosa | reverse complement strand
AAATAAACTCTTCCCAATGGTAGACATACACCTAGTAAAGATGTGTTCAGAGGGTGATAAGGCGGTACAGATAGGTTTCGTTTGACACCGGACACTCTGTTGTGCCCAGTTGGTGTTCCCGAAGGGTGTTTCCAACCAGGAGTGTTTTGATTTTATCCCCATTGTCGGTCAAACTGTCTTACTTCTCTGATGATCTGGATTTCACCTCTCTATTTTCTCTACAGATATACGAAAGGAGTTAGCTGTTACTGTTGAGCCACCTTGAAGTTTGTTCTGTTCCAGGACAGGACTTTTGTTTTACGTATGTGCTGATATTGATCAAGTACCCTCCACCTATACTTGTCCGGGACAAAGTTCGGGTTCTGTCCGGACCCGAACCCGGACTTTGTCCCGAAGTTCTGCCGAACCAGCAGAACCCGGACTTCTAGAAGTTCGCTCAACTCTAATTGTAACATCTAGTTGTTCATATCCACCTCCCATGAACTAGTTATAGTCGTGTATGCATTTTGTTTTCAGGACAGGACCTTGTCTTGTTTGAAGTTCCACCGAGTTGTCATTGTCGATTGAGGAAAGCATATAGACATCTCTTTTATCTCTCCACTTTAGGTCTAGTAGTCTCTTCATTCTGTCAAACTGGCTGTTACCCCTATTTTAGTTTTGTGAGGACCAACCTTTGTGGGAAGCCCTTGTGGTTGACCCGTGTTGTCTCACAGGCCACAGTTTGCTTTGGATAGACATGGCGGAATAGTGGGAGACTTGTGTAGAAATGATCCACATACAGATGGTAACCCTTCTCAAATAAAGGTTCTAAAAGTTGCCAAACAATTTTGCCACTAGTCCCCATATAGGTAGGACCTCAAGGGGGCTGTAGCTGGCTGTCCTTTCCCTCATATATTTTGAAGTTGTATGTACATCCCGTGGCCCTGTCGCATACCTTGTAGAATTTTACCCTATATATGGCCCATTTACTAGGGATGTACTTACTGTTTAATGCCAAGCCTTCTGGTGAAGTGGACGAGGGACTCATCTACAGAAATATTTTTGTCGGGAATAAACATTTTCTTGAACATACTGCAAAAAAAGTTGACTAGTGGCTGAATTTTGAACAGTTTATTGTAATCAAGATGATTTCCAGGAGGGCACTGGATATTATTATTATACTACTATTATAACCTCATTATCATCTCATAGCGTGTTCTGGGCATACTAAAATAGACTGGCATGTGATATATGGGTTGGGTAGACCAATAGGCATGGACAGCATTTTTTTTGTAAGTCCCATATTCAATGTAAGTCCAAGAAAAACTCTAAACTCCTCCACTGTGATGGGTTTCCACTAGGGATGCACCAATACTGAGTATTTTCACGAGTACTTGTACTTGTGAAAATGCTCCTGATACTAAAACTGATACTTTGCGGTGCAATTTGTTTCCATACAAAATTAATGGGCGCAAATCACACTGCAAAGAGTTGTATTAGATTTGAACAGCAATGCAGTGCAATTCCTGTCTGAATCACATGAGATTTCCCCCTCCACTCCTGTGTGTGCGTGAATCCAGTAAGGAAAGCAAAGAGCTATGTAGTGCAATAATAGGCAGTTTGTTAAAATGTTATTACAACTCACAATGTAAATAAATATCTTGTCAAATCCATATCTGCAGTATCCCCGTCCCACTGATTATAGCAAACCACGGCCGCTGGAGGTGCTTACAGGGCTGAAGCAGATGTTTGGCGGTCCGCCCCCAAAGCTGACATCACTTCTGCCTTATACCCGCAGGAGTCCTGGAACTTCTCCTTCAGCCCTGTCTGCACCTTCAGCCACCGTGGTTTACTGTCATTGGTGGGATGGGGACACTGCAGATATGACCATTTACTTTGTGAGTTGTTATGACATTTCAATAAGATGCCTATTTCTGCACTACATGGTGCTTCATTTTCTTTACTGGGTTTACACACACACTGCATTCCTGTTCAAATGGCATGTGATTCTTTGCAGTGCGATTTGCGCCCATCCGTTTTGTATGGACGCACCACAAAGTAACGGTACTCGGTACCGGCAAGTACTTGACCAAAAGTATTGGTACTCGTACTTGCTGATAAAAAAAACAGTATCGGTGCATCCCTAGTTTCCACACAAATGGGTGGACATACGACAAATTAAGATTGTTGTCAATATATTGATTGCATAAAGATTACAATGCTCTACAATTAAATTTAAAAAATCATCAGTAAAAAATAAATGAAAAAAATTAATTGGGGTAACATTTTATGTTTCTATCTGAGAGCCTGGCTGCGCTGTGAAAGGGAGATTGTAGGTTTCTGCCAAATTAGCGAGCAGCCACGTGGGATATAAAAGTAAGTCTGGAAAGCTAGCATGGGCCCTACTTTGTTGTTGTGGACGGGACACCACTCTACTAGAAGGCCTATCATCTTGGGTGCTGCGCTGCTTGTACTCGCCACTGCACCAGGATTTTCAGCACTACTGGTGGATGCCTACTCCTTCTCAGATCTCCTGAATCTCTTTATTTGGACTCTCTCCTCCTCAGAATCTGTTGCTGGCCCACTGCTTTCAACTGGCTCAGAATCTGAGTCAGACAGAGAGAGTTCCCCACAACTCTTATACTCAGTATCTGGAAAGCATCCTCATTGGTGTATAATTTTTTATATTGATGTTGCACTGCTGATATTGCCGATGTTGATCACTGGTACACTGTGACATATGTTAATGTTCACTGGTACAATTTTAGAAATTTTGATATTCACTGGTACTCTGTGACAGATGCGGATTTTACACCGGTACACTGTGACAGATGTTGATGATCACTGGAATACTATGATAGCTATTGATCACTGGTACATTGACAGATGTGGATTTGAGGCTGGTACATTGTGACAGATATGGATTTGACAATGGTACAGTGTGACAGATGATGATCACTGGTACACTGTGACAGATGTTGGTGATCACTGGTACACTGACAGATGGGGATTTGACACTGGCACACTGTGACAGATGTTGATGATCGCTTGTACACTGTGACAGATGTGGATTTGGCACTAGTACATTGTGGCAGATGTGGATTTTACACTGTTCACTGTGACAGATATTGATGATCACTGGTACAGGTGTGGATTTGACTAGACATGTGCAATTTGTTTCAGTCCAAATCTAAATTTGAAACACATTTTTGTTTTTTCGGAGATTCGGATGTATCCAAATTTCCAAATAACAATAGTAACGAATTTCGTTAAAATTTGTTTCATTTTGTGTATTCATTTTCTAACGAATTCCAAATTTTCTGAACAATTTGTATACAAATTCCTTTATTTAAAAGAACTAAATCCAGCATCAATCACAAAGAAATGTCACCACCGCCAACCCACCAAAAAAGGAGGTCCGCTCCCAACAAAGGCTCCTGTCACCTGACAGCTTCGCCATCTGGCAGTTCCTAAATAACTAAGGGGCGTGGCCACCTGATTACTTCACCGGGTGATTCCATCCCCTTGTGATGTCATGGACCCAGCATGCCTTGGTCGATGACATCACAAGGAAAATGAATAAACAAATTGAACTAATTCCGAAAAAAATCCACAAAACGAAATTAGTAACATAACAAATTTATCCAAAATGGAAAAAACAAATATTTCAGTTCTGCACATGTCTAAATTTGACACTGTGACACTTTGACACTGTAACATATGTGTCAGTTGGGGAAATATGTGTCAATTGGGGACAGTTGCTGGGTGATCGGTGTGTAAAGCAGTGAAAATGCTGTAAACTCATTGATCCCCAGCTGGCAACACATACCGCACTCTCCTTCTCCTTACAGGCAGGCTCTTTGTGAGGAGAAGCAGAGCCGATCAAGTGATAGGCTGCAATGTTTACATTACATAAAGGCTTTGGTTGGACACAGCTATTATGTGATCAGAATGGGTAATCACAGAGCCCATCTGCCGATCATTGACGGGGACACAGGCACACCGGAAACATGCAGCTGCATGGCCACTTGAGTGCCCATGTTCTGAGGGATGTATTGGTATGGCCACTCAGAATGGCGCTTGTCCCACCCGGCCACTGCACATAAATGGATGGTCATTGCTTGGAACCTCCTATTGTGGGTGACAATGCTTTGTCCCTGTTTCCCACACACATCCCTGGTGAAGACTACAAGCAGCTGTTCCAGTTCGCATTGCACAGCTAGGGTTCACTATCACTATGAGGAAGTCGGCTCATGTATGATGTACAGCAGACAATGGACTGAGTGCAATCAGACAGGAAGTGACTGAAAGGGGGTGGATGATATCAGCAGCACTGAGATGCAACAAAGGACAAAAAAGATTTAAACAGAATTTAATGGAAAATAACATTGTACACTGTGCTTTAGCAAAATGAATGCCCTCTATTCAGGGTTTAGATCTACTTTAAGAACTAACCAGGACAGTTCCCGGCCTTCATACACACTTGGTTTCTCCGTGAGAGAAAATGTGAAAAAAGTCATGATGATCTATCAGTAACACATGATCAGCAATTAAGAAAAGAAAACATATAAAATGATGACAGTCGTATAGACAAAGTCAGTCTTTCTAGTGGTAGGAGTGGCCACACAAATCACTGAGGCTTGTTCACGTCACGGCGACACACATCCGGAGGCTTGTTCGCGTCACGGCAGCACACATCCGCCCTCGATCTGATCCAGAGAATCGCGCCAGACCGGCTCTGCAGACGGCTGACATCAATAGGGCCGATTTTCCTAAAAAATCATCTGCCTCATACACCGGGTGCCAGGATGTTAAGGCACCTTATAATGTGAGTAGTTTTAAATGTTTTAAAACAATAAAACAAAGTGATTTACGGTACTGAGCAATGAGGTTTTTCTATTCCTTTACACATATTAATCTGATGAGGGGATACTAATTCAAGAACCGGAAGCCTACAGCGACCAGCAGGGGTCACCCCACAAACGTGTTCGACCGCACTAGAGATAGTGGGTCATCTAACAGGGGTGAGTCTACATCCATGTGGGGCACCCAGTCTGAGCACGTCTACGGCACTTTTAATATATAGGCACTGAACACCTGACCCACTATCACTTTGGGACCGTGTATATGGACTCTGTTACTTAAATGTTATAACTATAGCAATTTATTTTATGTGATTAGCGTGGTGTAATCCTTTCATGTTCCAACTGTATTTGCTATAATAGCAAGTTTTAACACTGAAGCTGATCTATACAACTGCTTATTCATTGTTTTGTATCCGTTGGTGCTGAAGTATATTTAATTTTTTATTACACAAATCACTGCACTAGTATTTATTACCTTGGTTGAGGATAGCAATAGGTAAATCTGCCCAGGTTCGATTCGCCAAGGATTCGGTGACTCTTGTTCGTAATTCGGAAAACCCAAACTAAAAGGGAAATTGCACTGAAATCTATGGGGAGTGGATTTTGTCATTCATTTCTAATCAATTTTAGAGCTAATAGGATAACTACTGTAAAAATAAACTCATGGGATGAAGAGCACTGCCTTTGGTGACATGTACTATCACAAAAAAAGTACAATATAGAAAAGTGTTTTTGCTCGTGGCTTCAAAAAACATGCTTGGTGGACACCTTAACGCTGTATGTAGCTGTAGCACTCATTTAATGTAGGATGCTAGGTAAATTTCATTTTTGGCTCCTCCTGTAATGAAGGATTGTTTGGTCTGATTTGTTCACGATTTCACAGGCTGGGAGTTTGATTGCTTCCCCCTGCCTTTAGAAGAAGTTTCTAGAACTCTAGAAGGGACAAGTCAAACAACCAGTCTGAATATTGATCAGGGCCTAGTCAATCCTTGGGGAGGTGTGCCCAGATGGTGGCTGAGGATGCCGATAAATAGTCCACACTGCTGTGCTGTGCAAGATCGCATGTGATTCACACCGCACTGTAGTGCAAATCACATGCGATGTCTGCGTGAGGCAATTTCAGCCATACAGATAGTATGGCTGAATTTGCATCAAAATCGGACCAAATTCGCACAGGACCCTTTTTTCAGTCTGCCTCAGAATCGGATCACATGGGTGTTCACACGCATTTGATCCAATTCATGTCCGAACTGTCAGTTTGTAGGGCGATATGCGAGTTGAAATGGGTGCGTCATTAACAATGTATTGACCCTCACAGCAGTTCACATATGGCAGTGTGAATTACCATGCGAGTCAGGTGCGACGCAGGAACCTGCAGTGGATTTGCAGGGTTCCCGCATTGCACAAATGTGAACTGGCACTCAAACCCTAAAGAAATTGTCCTTGTCCAGGGAGGATAGTTCTAATCCTTAAGAGGCTATTGCCCCTGAGGCAGCCTGTAGACTGTGTTACAGTTCTGTAAGGTCCCAGCGATGGCAGAGCTGGGACCTGGACGTGATCTGGAACTGACTGCAGGACTTCACCGAGGTGATCTGGTCTTGAGAAGGACCGTCTCATTCACTTGACCGTGTCCGGAGAAAGCTCAAAGGTGGCAATTTTCCTGGGGACTGTGAGTAATAACCCTGGATTGACTCCTGGTAACTGTATGCTTTTGGGATATAAGTGGAAGAGGTTGTTTGGGCTGAGTCTGTTTTCAAAGGGTCTCAGATTCTGGACATTTCCTGTCCAGAATCCTGGACGGTGAGCTTAGAGAACAGAGCCCTCTTGTACTGTACAATGTTCCTGAGATTACACAGGGTACCAATATGTATACAATGATCCAAAGTAACCAAATGCCAAAAAGACTTGCCCCATGGTCTTCACCTATGAGGGAATAGACTGTTCATTGTTCACATTAGCTTTGGGAGAAAACTGTCCACTAATTGCTGTTTGCTTTTCTTTTTTGAGTATCCCTTGCTCTAATCCCTCTCCTATTACAAGTTTTATCAGCAATAATTCACAAAAATATAATCCCTAGACTGTTTATTGGAGCTGGAGTGAATGAACTGTTGCTTGGGTGGCTGGTAACCTCTGTGATAGTTAGTGATGGATCAATTAAAACCAGTCAAGGTTGAAAAAAAAAATGTTTTCAGGTAGATTTAGCAGTTTTTTGCCAATTCGTAACAGGCCCGTATTGACCAGCAGATTGGAATTAGCCTGTAGTTAGCCAATCTTCATTAAGAATTTAAAGACTAGAGATGATGCAGCAGTTTAACCCCTTGCCGACCGCCGATCGGCAATTGACGGCGACAAGGTGGCTCGTGAGCGCAAATCGCCGTCATATGACGGCGGCCGCGCTCACTGTGTTCGGGGAGGGCCAGGGAGCGGGTGCGGCGGCTTCGATTGCCGCCGGCTACCCGCGATGGCCCCCCGAGCGGAGGAACGGAGGTCCGTGTAAGTAAACACGGACCTCCGCTCTGTGTGAAGGGGGAAGGGCTGTGATCACAGCCTTCCTGTATACGAAGGCTGTGACCACTTCCCTTCCCCAGCCAGGGCAGTCCCCCTACAGTTAGAACACGCCCAGGGAACATACTTAACCCTTAGAGCGCCCCCTGCAGGTTAACCCCTTCACTGCCAATGGCATTTACACAGTAATCAGTGCATTTTGATAGCACTGATCGCTGTATAAATGCCAATGGTCCCAAAAAAGTGTCAAAATAGTCCGACATGTCCGCTGAAATATCGCAGTACCGCTAAAAATCGCAGATCGCCGCCATTACTAGTAAAAAAAAAAAAACCCCAAAAATGAATTCTCATCATCTGTAAACGTGACCACTTTTGCGCAAACCAATCAATAAACGCCGATTGCGATTTTTTTTTATCGCAAATATGAGGAAGAATATAAATCGGCCAAAAACGGTGAAAAAAATGTTTTTTTATTTATTTTTTTTTGGATTTGTATTTTAGCAAAAAGTAAGAAATTTGGTTTTTTTTGCAAAATTGTCGCTCTTCTTTTGTTTATAGCGGCGATCAGAAATGACGCAGAGGGGATCAAATACCACCAAAAGAAAGCTCTATTTGTGGGAAAAAAAGGACGCAAATTTCGTTTGGGTACAACGCCGCACGACCGTGCAATTGTCAGTTAAAGCGATGCAGTGCATCGCAAAAAGGGCTCCGGTCCTAAAGCAGGAAATCCTTCCGGGGCTGAAGTGGTTAAGAAATGAAAACTCAAAGTACCACTCCTGATTCAAAGAGAAGTCAAATGTTCCTTTACCTTTTGCAGCAACTATTACCAATGTACTTTCAAAAAGTGAAATTAGATGACAGTTACCTAAAAAAGATTGTTTTCTAAATAAAAAAAAACAAACAAACAAACAAACACTGTGGTTATAAAGTTCCAGCAAATAGCCGCAGCAGCATCTTATACCCTCCTATCACTGCTGAATGTCATCTGGTTCTGACAGGCAGTTTCAACATTTCTGTGTAGTGTCAAAGCTTGTTGCTAAGCCCAGCCCCCACACATTCTCACTATGATGAGCAGCTTCTTTGGCCACTAGGAATTTGCAGGAAGGGGCAGGCATGCTTCATCATTATCAGGATGTGAGAGAGATTTTCATGTCAGGACGGCCATGCTTGGAGCAGTTTTTATTTTGATTTAGATGACAAATTCTAGGGTTAAAATCTGGATCTAATTCTACTCCTTACATTTACACTAAAATATATTATTATTAGTAAAGTAAAAAAAAATGTTACCCTCCCCTAGCTAATTAAAGCCGTTTACCCCTTGAGCACTAAATAGCTTAAAGAAGTATTAACTGATTCCTGCCCAGCCTATTTTCAATGACAGCTGAGCGGGAGCTCTCCCATCCTGGGTGGAAGTCATGTGATGTCCTCCCAGGATTGTGCCCCAGGGGCTATGCTACAGCATGATCTATCACCTGCTGTATCCGGTGGGTGACAAATCATTGTATTGGGCTGCAGCTGGTACCATGTGATTGCTGTGACCAATCACAGCAGATCATATGACAGTTTTACACAATGAATGACTTTCATTCATAGCCATTCATTCTGTATTATTGTGTTGATCTCTGTGATTGGTCACAGTGATCACATGGTACAAACAGGGCCAATCAGAGTGCATCTGTACCATGTCATAACTGTGGCCAATCACAGCTTCACAATAGTACACACTGGATGAATGGGTGCCATTCATGAAAAAATGATTGCATAAAACAGTGATTATCAAAAGCTAAGGCCTGAACATTCAACTGGTAGAATCTGGAGAACGTGTGAGTAGAGGACCAGGTGGCAGCCTTACAAATCTGAAAAGCAGATGCTTGATGCTAAAAGGTCCAAGAGACTTCAACAGTGGAATGGGTTCTGACAGGGAAAGCAGGAACTCTGTCCCTCAGGGAGCATACTGGAAAAAATGAGTTGCCTGATTCACCTAGCAATGGTGGAATGGGAAGCAGGATGCCCTCTACAAGGGTCCACCAGCAGGGCAAGGTAGACCTTTCGGGTAGACCTTGACAGCCCCGGCCACCATCTTCCTTGTCATATATTGGACCAGGTACATGACAGTGACCTTGCAGAAGGGAGGTCTATTGTTCTAGAGACAATCTGATGGGTCTCTGTCTGAGGATTTTGTTGAAAAGTTTTGACACCAGTGGGGACCAGGTCCCCTGGACAGTCAAAGAATTATAAAATCTGCCACAGCTTGTATGGCTGGCATCTGTTGTCACTGCCTTCAAAGGCATGTGAAGGAAAGACTTTCCTGATTCTAGGAAGGACTGAAGATCCACCAAGTCAGGGAAAGCTTTGCTTGGATGGACAGAAGCATTGATCCAAGTATTGGATTTGCTTATTTTACATCTTGAGTTTGTTGAATTGAGGAGGTCTGGACTGAAACTAGACAGAGAACTGCTGGGAAAAGTCTACCATTAGGCCCAAAACCTTCATGCAGATGCAAACAGAGGGGTTCCTTTTGGATCTGAGGGTCCTAGTGTGGGACCTTAGGGAAGCAATCTATTCTTGGGGAAGGAAAATTCTGGCTTGGTGTTGGTTTCTCACAGCAAAATGTAGAAAATAGTGTGTGTGTGTGTGTATGATAATGTGAAAATAGGCATTTTTATATATACGTATATCAGATTCCACCTGAAATTTTGGCACACAAAGAAATCTGTTTAGATATATTCCCCAGTATTGGGTGGGTGTCCCATTTGGTTTTTGGGTTGTGAATAGATTTGAATAGAAATGTTGAGACTGTTCCATAAAAGGATTTAGTGTATGGGATTCACTGTTGAAAAAAAAGCTTTTATCAACTCAGATTTGGCCTATGACACCCTTGTTTTCTAATCCTGAATTGCCACTGGCGGTAGAGGCATCAGTCTTTCTAAAGTGGCATAGTCGCAAAGATGTAAGACTTATCCAGATCTTGGTGGACGGTAAACGCCCCCGGTTGGATTCTTGGGGTCTGGAGTTTAGAACTAATTGGATGCAATATCATCAACTTCAAACATATTTATTCTCTGACACAAAACTCCCCATTGGATAGACCACTAACAGAATTTGAACGATTAATATTACAAGAGCAGAGACCAACTCGTGTTCTATCTATTATCTATAACTGTTTGCTTCCTAAAAATTTCTATGAAGAATAACATACATAAATAAATGTGAAAATGAATTGGAGATGTCAATTCCCATCTCAGATTGGGGAAAAAGTAATTTTTTTAAACACACAAATTATCACTATCAACCAGACATCAAGGAATTCTAAAAATTTAGCTAGGTGGTATCGATGCCCAGTAGATATGCATAACATTAATGATAATTAAGAGATATGTTGGAGATGTCTTAATGCAAGAGGCACAATGTTACAAATATGGTATTACTGTCAGCATGTTTTTCTATTTTGGTCAAAGTTTTTTGACATTTATCGGAAAATTACAGAATCTACTATGCAACCCGACATATGTATCTCTGTGTTATCAATTATTCCTGGATCAATGAGATCCATTAAAAAAGACATCTTATGACATATGCTTGCAGCAACATGAACTTTTATAGCTCCCAACTGGCTGAAGGTGACGGGCCCCTCAAATAGAACAAATTGGCAGAAGAGAGCTTAACAGAATGAATCCCAAAGATGTGGAAACAGTGTGAGGAATTCCGAATTTCTGCAATATTGTCAAAATATTTATAGCGAAACCTACCTTAAACCATTTTTCCCCTCCCCCCCTTTTTTTTTCCTTTGCTTTTTTTGTTCTGTTAATTGTTGTGTCTATTCGTTTATATATATATATATATGAAAAAGAAATTTGGTATTATTTTTTCAGGAAATGGATAATAATAATGGAGGTTAGGGGAAAGGCAATTTTAATACTTAGTATATGGAATACAGATAAGCTTTATGGTTATATATTTAGATTTGAAAGATTGAATATTTTGATACAGATTTTTTCTGAAGTTTTAGCACTATTTTAAAACCTACTGAACTTGGAGAAATTGATCTGTTATAAAGTTTCAATATGGTAATGTAAAAATGGGGAATGGAAAGGGATACCTCTAATATAATATGTCTATTGTATGGAATATCTATTTTTTTTTCGTTTTATGAAATTTCTTTTGTGTATGTTGTTTAAAATTGAAAAAAATGAGGAGTTGTAAAGGCAGAAGGTTTATTATCTTAATGCATTCTATGCATTATGATAAAAAAAACTTTCTATGTGTCACAGGCTCCCCAGCACCCCCTAATTACTTACCTGAGCCCCATCTCTCTCCAGCGATGTCCACGAATATCTAAGCCATCCGGGATACTCCTCCTGATTGGCTGAGACACAGCAGCAATGCCACTGGCTCCCGTGGTTGTCAAGCAAAGTCAGTCAGCCAATCAGGGGAGAGAGGGGGTGGGGCCTGGTCAGGGCTCTGTGTCTGAATGGATACATGGAGCTCGGACTCAGCTCAGGTGCACCCATAGAAAGCTGCTTGCTGTAGGGGCACTCAACAGAAGGGAGGGGACAGGAGCAGCAAAGACGGACCCAAGAAGAGGAGGATCCGGGCTGCTCTGTGCAAAACCAATTGCACAGAGGAGGTAAGTATAACATGTTTGTTATTTAAAAAAAAAAAACAAGACTTTACAATCACTTTAATAAAATAGAGATTATAAAAAAATAAAAAGATTTAGTGCAACCACTCCTTGTGCCTGAAGTTAGTGTCATTAATTCTTCCTTCCTTTGGTTTGAAGCTGGGAATGCGTGGGCAGGGATAGAAGTTCAATTTTGCATTCCTTGACAAACTGGGCCCGAGGTCTGGGATGTCTCTGGTTTGGACTAAGCTTGTACAAATGTCAACACTTCTATGAGTGTGGAGGATTTCTGGGCAAACTTGGCAGACTTGGGAGCCCATGGTTTGTGGCAAATGGAGGTGCTAAGCCTTGGTTTAGATGTAGACACCTGGGAAAAGTGAAAAGAACAATTTTACTGAGAAGAAGTAGTAGCTGTAGAATTAGGAGACTTGGACTTCTTTCCCCCAGTGAATTCCTTCAATTAATGTATTAAGGGATTCCCCAAATAGGCTTCAATCGTCAAAAGGCATGCATAGAATACATTTTTACAAGCAGGTTCAGCAGACCAAGCTTTAAGCCACAAAAGCCTGCACATATGCACAGAAATAAGGGACATTCTAGTTTGGCTCATCACATTCCATAGAGCGTCAACACAACAGCAATGCTGATGGCATCAGCTGTAATTGTTTTAAGAGAGCAAGGTCCTCAAAAGCAGATTAATGTTCTCCATTCATATGTCCTGTCCAGTTAAAGTGTTTGTAACCCCACAAAAAAAAAATTGATCTTGTTCCCTTAAAACATGCATAACAACACAGTGCCCGTGCTGTGTAATTTGGCCCCTTGTATCATATAAAAACCTGACTGATCCTGTCTGGTTCTCCCCCCCCCGTAATCTGACCACGGTTTATCATGGCTGCTGAGCTCTGACACCATGGTCAGTTTACATGCCTCCATCATCCGCAGCTCTCCTCTGTCCTCCTCTCCCCCTCCCTTCCTGCATATTAGACTGTGTCTCTCTGCTCCCCGCTCCTTCCCTTCTTGCTGCTATAATACCTGTATCATAAACATACAATCCCCTCTGTTAGCTAACATTATGTGTCCCAGGGTCTGTACTTTATAAAAAAATGACAATTTATACCTTATATCAGAGTGCCTCTCGGCGCTCAGGTGTCCGCCTGCCTCTCTCCTCCTCTCCTCCTGGCTGACGTCAGCGGGAGTTCTTTGCCCCTCCCACTGTAGTTGTCAGCCCGGGACAGGAGGGAGATGAACAGTCATGTGAGCGGTAGGAGGCACTCTGAAATAAGGTAGAAATTGGCTTTTATAAAGCACAGACACTGGGACACATATTGTTAACTAACAGCTTTAGCTTTACAACCACTTTAACAATAGTTTGGCAAATGAACATAACAGCAATAGCTGGCTGCAGGGCAGGATTAGCAAGGCCAATGAAGGTTTTTAAGAGGGCTTCCAGACACCTATCAAATTAATCCTGTATCAGCAGGGAACATGCCCAGTATGAATTGTAAGTTGTTTATTGAGAACTAAAAACCATGACCCACCACCAAAACAGTCCATTTTTAAAAAAATGATTTTCCATAGGATACATCTCACCAAAAAGCTGAGCTGGAGTAAATATCCTTTCAGGATTGGGACAGTGCACAGCACTTGTTTAGGGTCTGGAGAGTTAGTCAAAGATTAGTGTGCACAGTGTCAATTATTGTGTCCACAGAATATATGCAAATTTGGGAGGTTGTCCCATAAATTGGACTTTTAAGGATGTACAGCTGATGCTGATGTGAGCACATAGTTGAATTTAAAAGAATACGTTTATTTCATACAAAAGTTAAAAAACACTCCATGGATAGATAAATCATTTCATATAGCACAAAAACGTGAACATATTGCTGATACTGGCATCGATACTTGTTTCCAATGCTGGTAACGTAAATGTGGAGTCATCCAACGCATTTTGCGGAGTAATATTCCTGCTTCTTCAGGGAAATTCGAAATATATCTAATCATCATTAAAACAAAAGGAACATTATTACTATCAGGATATGCCATATAGTTCATTGTTCATCACATATTCATTTATACAAATTCATGTAACTATATACAACATTGTGAAAGTGCTCACCAATTTCAATGAGCATGTAGCTACATGTGCTCCTCTATGACTTAACACAGGCCAGGGCTATACTCCAACCATCTAGTTCCTGGTAGAAATCCCAGGGTGTAGGTCTGGTGGACACTTGATCGCAATTTGATGGACTCAGGCTGATGTAAAATCCAATCCAAATACTGAAAAATAAAAGAAAGATATGCATATTCTATAGCTACGCCAGTGCTAACAAAAAGTGATGCACAGTGCATCCCACGTGTGGGGCGTGGGGGTCAGGGGGCAAGACAACAGACATCATCCTTATCTAGCAAATCAAAAAATATATATGTATAGGAACCTGGGGGGAGAGGGGAAGGAGCAAGGAAAAAAAAAAGGTAAAAAAGACAGAAAACCAAGGAAGAAACTAATAGAAAAACAAAAAAACCCCACAAAAACAAAGACGCCCTATCTCCCAGATCCCCATGGAATAAACACCATTAGGCTGGCTAGGTAAATGCAATGCATTCATTTTGAGCTTAGGCGCTGGTGGGGAATTAACATCCCCATGAAAATATTGACCACCATAGAGGTAATCCCTACATCATGTATGATAGGTAACTCCTTCTATACCAAACCTACTGTATATGGCCCCACAATCATAGCCCACTCTGACCGCAGAGTGCACAAGTGGTATCAGAGATCCCTGGTCCGAATCACACAGCCAGCAACAAAATAAATGGTTGGATAATAACATTCACGCTCACGTTTTACAAAAATGATTTGAACAGCCTCCTATGCATCACAGTGTTCTAGGTCTGCAACGCCGGGAAGACACCCGGCTTTTAAACCCCGCCGCCATGCTTATGTACGATTCCACCTGATGTGGTTGGGTAGGCATGACCCATAAGTGTCACATCCGGAACGGGCAACCCAATAGGGTGCATGCACGCGATACATCTGGATCTGAGTCAGTCACACACAGCGCCCTCTCCCGATCGGAGGGTAAGACCTATGGGAGATACAAAACAACAGGGCTGGATGTAATTGACCAGTGTTTTTCAGGGGCGCCTGAATGTCCACCACATAACCCTGCTGGAATATAAGCCCGGATAGAGCATCACCAAAGGGGAACACAGCCACATGCTTAGGAAAACAGTTTATGTTTATTTAAAATACTCACATTTCATTTATTTAAATCTTGCAAATCTATGCAGTATTAATGGTCTATTACTACATTTCAAAACTAACAGAGGACATATTTACAGGAAGATATTTACAGGAGGAAAGAACTATAAGGATCCCAAGTGTCGTTTGACCTCGAGTGGACGAACAGTAATCACAGAAAGGGCTTAAATGTTAGCGCTGTATTTAACCCCGGGGGTAACGTGGCCTTTTGATTATATATTCATTTAGTTTCCTGTTTTAAAATCTGTTTGTCAAAATCACCTCAGGGAGTCAGATAAGGGAAGCAGTGACACAATAGGACATACTCTAGGACAAGGAAACAGCTATCACCCTGAGCAGTGGTTAGAGTTTCATGTAGCCTGTTTACAGAATGCATGCTATGCATTACTTTTGTCCCAGATCTCTTGTGCCTGTGATACATCATTGCTATAAGTGAGGTGACTCCAGAGGGGTACTCATGAAGTTGTGTATGTCTAGATAAAGGAATCACTATAAACAATGCACTGACCATATTCCTGTAGCAGGGTCTCTGTAAAAGGTGGCAGCAGGAATGCAGCAACATGCTATGTGCATGCCATTTGGCTCAAGCCATTTGGTTTGGGAAGGGGTAAATCATCCTGAAATGTATTGTCAAGCCCACCCATATGTGACATCATCACTTTCAGCTATCTGCTGTTTCCTTGCGGTCCACAGCTGCCTCCAACTACATTGAAACAGCTGGGTTTTCCTGGTTCCTCGCTCCCTCTGCATCGCATCCTATCTCTATGCTGCTGCCCACTGGGACCCAGAAGTAGGCTACCTGCTGAACTTTAAAGATAATACTACTGACAACTAGAAAAACTGTAGCTAATAATAAGACCTCTTGCACACAGGGCATTAGAAAAAATTAGCTGCAAAGCAACTACCAATGCCAGGAATAAGCGGCTATAAAAATGTGCTTTTAGAAGCTTTTGCATCGGCGTTAATGCATGTTTAGCCGTGCTAGCTTTTACCAGAGTTTCTCTGCCTCTATTCAAAATCAATGATTCCCTATTAGAGCCCATTGATTTGAATAGAAGTCTCACCACAAATCGTATCATGATGATCCAACTTGCGGTATGGCTTGTGCGCTGAGGATCTTGAGGGGGAACCCTCACCAAAATGAAAAAAAAAATGTCATGGGGTCCCCCCCAAAATCCATACCAAACCCTTAATCGAGCATGCAGCCCGGCATGTCAGGAAAGGGGGGGACAAGTGAGCGCTCCCTCTTGGACCATACCAGGCCACATGCCCTCAACATGGGGGGATGGGTGCTTCGGGACAGGGGGGCTCTATGCCACCCACCCAAAAGCACCTTGTCCCCATGATGGGGACAAGGGCCTCTTGCCGACAACCCTGGGCGTTGGTTGTCAGGGTCTGTGGGTGGGGGTCTTATCACAATCTGGAAGCCCCCTTTAACAAGGGGATCCCCAGATCCCAGCCCCCACACCCTATGTGAATGAGTATGGGGTACATTGTACTCCTACCCAAAAAAGATGTCAAAAATAAAAACAGTACACAGGTTTTTGACAAAGTAATTTATTAAAGCAGCTCCGGCGTCTCTTCCGATTTCTCCCTCTGCTGGTTCTCCTCTCTTTGCTGTCTTCCCCCACCCCACCCCCCGTGTTGAGGGAGTGTGTCCTGGTATGATCTAGGAGGGGGGAGCGCGCTCGCTCGTCTCCCCCTTTCCTGACCTGCCAGTTTGCATGCTTGGGTAAGGGTTTGGTATGGATTTTGGAGGGTCCCACGATAATTTTTTTTTTTGGCATGGGGGTTCCCCTTAAAATACATACCAGACCAAAGGGGCTGGTATGCTCTTGGAGGGAACCCTGCGCCAGTTTTCTTTTTCATTTTGGCGAGGGTTCCCATTTGAGATCCTCAGCGCACAAGTCGCACCGCAAGTTGGATCATCATGATCCGACTTGTGGTGCAACTTCTATTCAAATCAATGGGCTATCATAGGGAATAATTGATTTTGACATGTGAAAAATAAAACACTTGACAAGGCTTAAGCGTTAAGCTGCAGTTAGCAGCTTTTACCAGCGTCAGACTTTTTTTTCAGCTGTAACGCTGGTCCTCAGAACGTGCTGGCCCTGGGTTTTCTTTGCAGCTTGAAAACGCCTATGCCACTTAGCGCTCCTAAAAGCCTGTGTGTGCATGGACACAGAATAACAAGGAGAGGCATTTTTAAGCTGCAAAAAAAAAAAAAAGTCTGAGGCTGCTAAAAGCAGCTGTAAAAATGTCCTGTGTTCATGAGGCCTAATACTACTATTCAGCTAACTAGAAGAACTGTAACTGCTGATACACAAAGAGGATTTTGACTTCATGGGCAAATTAGAAACTTGTTTTGACAGCTCACATGACTGGCTGGCAACCATCCAGGGGTATTCCTTGTATCGGAGGGGCAGGGAGATTAGAAGAGGGGGAGGGTGTGCCTGTATATCAAAAAATCATTTAATGGTGAACGTGAGGGACAACATTGCCAATGGGGCAAGGGAGGAGGTGGAGTCCCTGTGGGTGGAGCTTCAAAGGGAAGAAATAAATGAGAAATGAATAGTGGGGGGTATGTTACAGGCCCCCTGACCAGAAGGAAGAGGAGTTGGATCTCCTATCACAGTTAGAAATGGCAGATAGGACAATGTAATCATTATCGGGGACTTCAACTATCCAGATATTGACTGGGCAGAAGGAACTGCTCATTCATTTAAGGCTCATAAATTATTAAATGCCTTGCAGGACAACTTCATGTGCCAATTGGTGGATGCCCCAACTAGAAAGAATGCATTGCTAGATCTATTAATTACAAATAACAAAGATGTGGAAATACAGGACAACTTGGAAAACAGTGATCACAGGATAATTACATTAACCAGAAATCATAGAAAAAGGAGGCACAAAGGTACTGCAAAAACACAAAATTTTAAAAGAGCCGACTTTTCTAAACCGCGCTCCATACTACAAAATATTAAATGGGGCCAAATTCTGGTAGCATTGAACACTGAGAAAAATGGAAATACTTTAGGAACATTAAATAGAGGTATTATCCAGTGTATTTCAATGGGCAACAAATATAAAAGAGCTAAGGTTAAACCTGGGTGGCTAAACTTTTTTTTTTTACAGTTTTTATTGTCACATACAAAAATGTATACAGTGAACACATGAAAGTTGACATAGTTATACATATGTTTCAAGTATACTAGAACATATTGCTCTGAGAACAGAAATAGGAACAAGATCCCTCCATCATATACATTTCTAATATTTTCTTGTTCACATATGATATATGATATATACAGTATCTCACAAAAGTGAGTACACCCCTCACATTTTTATAAATATTTTTTTATATCTTTTCATGTGACAACACTGAAGAAATGACACTTTGCTACAATGTAAAGTAGTGAGTGTACAGCTTGTATAACAGTGTAAATTTGCTGTCCCCTCAAAATAACTCAACACACAGCCATTAATGTCTAAAGTGCTGGCAGCAAAAGTGAGTACACCCCTGAATGAAAATGTTCAAATTGGGCCCAAAATGTCAATATTTTGAGTGGCCACCATTATTTTCCAGCACTGCCTTAACCCTTTTGAGCATGTAGTTCACCAGAGCTTCGGAGGTTGCCACTTGAGTCCTCTTCCACTCCTCCATGACAACATCACAGAGCTGGTGGATGTAAGAGACCTTGTGCTCCTCCACTTTTCATTTGAGGATGCCCCACAGATGTTCAATAGGGTTTAGGTCTGGAGACATGCTTGACCAGTCCATCACCTTTACCCTCAGCTTCTTTAGCAAGGCAGTGGTCATCTTGGAGGTGTGTTTGGGGTCATTATCATGTTGGAATACTGCCCTGCGTCCCAGTCTTTGAAGGGAGGGGATCATGCTCTGCTTCAGTATGTCCCAGTACATGTTGGCATTCATGGTTTCCACGATGAACTGTAGCTTCCCGGTGCTGGCAGCACTCATGCAGGCAAGGAGGAGGATGACAAGGAGAGAGTGAAACTAATAAGGTGGTGATCAGAGAGAGGAAAAGGAATGTTGGAGAGGTTGATGGAGAGCATAGGTAGGAAAGGTCAAAGCAGTTGCCATCAGAGGGAATAGAAGCATGTGTCCATTGTTTCAGGTCAAAAGAGGAGGTTAGCCTCAGAAAGTTAGAAGTAGCAGGAGTGTTAAGATTAGCAGGGATATTGAAGTCACCAAGAATGATTGTCAGAAGAAAGAAAGTAGGGTAGCCAGGCAGAGAAGTAGTCAAGGAAGCTTGATACAGGTCCAGGAGGCCAATAAATCACAGCAATTCTCAATGAAACTGGAGAAAATAGATGAATACAGTGAGCTTCAAATGAGGAGAGGGACAAAGAGGGGGGTGGATGAAGAACTTGAAATGTGCTTTGAGGGGATAGGAGGAATCCAACACCACATCTTTTCTGTCCACTAGGCCTGGGAGAGAGTCCACAGGAGGGCAGCCGATGAAGAAAAGTCAGAATCTTGAAGCCAGGTCTCCGTAATTGCAAGTAGGTTGAAGGAGTTTGTGATAAATAGGTCAGGGGCAGTGGTAAGTTTATTACAAACAGAGTGAGCATTCCAAAGGGCACAGGAGAAGGGAGGCTGGTTCTAGGCAGAAGAGGAATATAAATTTGATTGTGTGAATTGCCCCTGCTGTCAGAGGAAAGGGGGTGCCGAGTATGTTGTCCAAAGGTAAATGATGGTGGTTCTGGATTTGGGGAAATATCTCCAGAAGTTAGGAGACGCAAAAGGGTGAGAGAGGGTATATGGGAGTGTGACTTATGTGGGGGGACACTTCCCAGTGTCCTGAAGGTTTTATTGGTATGTGGGTTCAGAAGTAGCAGGAGCTGATGAGTGCAGTAATAAGGTGAATAGAGGAGTGAGGGTGACATATATAAATGGTGGGGTAGAGAAGAGGGGTGAAGGAGAGAGAATTTAGCGAGTGAGGATGCAACTGTGAAAAGAAAAAGCAGGTAGTGCATTATACAGAGTGGGAGATTGAGAAGCAGACTGGATGAGAGATGAAAAAGTTCTATGAGGAATCAGGTCACCTGTAGTCTGTTTAGTGTTTTGCAGTATTCTGTTGTTGTTTTTCGCTTTGTGCATTTGCTGAAGTGCTGAGCCGAAGTGTAATACTTAATCCAATATGAATACTTTATCCAAGATGATAGTTGCCAATACAATCCCTGCCTACGCAAACCCCTGCCTATGCATTCCCCAGAGAAGGCCTACATTTATACTAAGTTGGGTGGGGGTATTGCCAATTAATCAAACAGGATTGCATAGGAGGGCCACATGGCTAACAAACTTTTAACACCAAGAGCAGACTACAAAACACAGCAACAGAACGGCATGGTAATAAAGATAGCATCCGCTCATGATTTATGTATAGACAATAAGAAAGCAAAATAAACATCACAGTGATATAGGCAAAGAGTTTGAAGGCAGCATAGATTACCATAAGCATATTTAAAACAATGTAGCAGTTGCAGTTAAAGATGGAGCTGGAAGGCAGCATAGATTACCATTTAAACATATTGCAAACAATGGATCGGTTGCAGTAAAGATTGCAGTTAAAGGCGGGAACTTGAAGGCAGCATAGATTACCATTTAAACATATTGCAAACAATGAATCAGTTGCAGTGAAGGTTGCAGTTAAAGGTGGAAGCTTGAAAGCAGCATAGATTACCATTTAAACATATTGCAAACAATGGATCAGTAGCAGTAAGGCCCCTTTCACACTGGAGCGTTATTACAGCGGTAAAGCGCTAAAATTACCGCTGTAATAACGCTCTAAATATTATTTTCATGCATCTCTATAGATGCTTTCAGACTGAGGCGTTGCGCTAGCGCAGCGCTTCAGAAAATCATGCAAGCATGATTTTTCAGGAATGTGGGGAGCGGTGTATTCACCGTTCCTCCACCGCTCCTGCCATTAAATTCAATGGGCAGCGCTCCCGTAGCGGCTGTACACCGCTCCGGGAGCGCCGGCACTTTTAACCCATGTTTAACCCGTTGTGGGGTGTTAAAAGTGCCCCGCACCTCCCTGCATAGCGGCGCCGTAGCGCCTCTATAACAGTGCTAAATCCCCGCTGAGACTAGCGGGGATTTACCGCTACCGCCCGCCAGCCCCAGTGTGAAAGGGGCCTAAAGGTGGCAGTTAAAGGTGGAAACTTGAAGGCAGCATAGATTACCTGTGGAGGGATAGAGAAGAGTTTTTTTTAGATAGTGCTGAGCCGAAGTGTAATACTTAATCCAATATGAATACTTTATCCAAGATGATAGTTGTCAATGCAATCCCTGCCTATGCAAACCCCTGCCTGATAATAGTAATAATAATAGTAGATCATCTGCATATAAGGACACACATTCCTCCAACTCTCCTATACGAAGGCCTTGTACTTTGTTATCCTCTCTTAACTTTGCAGCAGGGGTTCAATAGCCAATGCAAATAAGAGGGGCGACAGAGGGCACCCCTGCCTAGTCCCCCTATTTATTGAAAATGCCTCTGAGATAAGCCCATTAATTCTAATGTGAGCCCTAGACTCACAGTATAAAACAATTTAACCAACACTTGGAAAAGATACACCCATTCCACTGAATCAAAGCCTTTTTTTGTGTCTAATGACACTATTACCCTACTATCTGCAGTGTCGTGAGTGACTTGTAAGTTGACAAAGAGATGCCTAAGATTAATATGCACGCATCTCCCCGGCATAAAGTCAGTCTGATCTGCCCCCACCACCTTAGTAACTATGATTTGCAATCAGCAAGCTAACACTTTCGCCAAAATTTTAATGTCAGTGTTTATTAGTAAAATAGGACAATATAATTCACAGTCTAACGGATCTTTCCCTGGTTTGGGGAGCAGAACTATCAGAGCCTCCCGCATAGATGTTGGTAGCACCCCTTCCTTTCTGGACAGATTAAAGACTCGTAAGAGATGAGGTACCCGCACATCCCCATACGCTCGATACAGTTCTATTGGATACCCATCTAAACCCGGAGAGTTATGGGGCTTAAATTAGCTTTTCCACCTCTTCCCTAGTAATTGCCTGATCTAACCCCCACTCTCTTCACCAGACAGAGTGGGCAGCGTGATAGATGCTAAATACTCCTTCAGAGCATCATCCATAACCCCTCCCTGAGACTGATACAAAAAACTATAAAATCATTCAAATGTCCATAGAATTTCCTGTGAATCCTCAACTAAGAGCCCTTAAGAATTACGAATGTGTAGTATCGAAATTGGAGTATAAGCGGGTCTCGCTAGAAATGCTAGGAGACGACATTCTTATCTCCAAACTCAAATATCCTTCTACGTTGATGCAATTGACCATTACTAGACCTTTCCACCATAAGTAAGTGATAAGAACGAACATATTTTTGCCCAGTCCTATAATTATCTGAGGAGGAGTCGTTCACATAGGAGCGTTCTACTTGAGCTGCTTGAACAAGAGACAGGAGAAACCGCTCCAGGTGTGAGGGTAGTCCGTTTCCAATGAGACTGGTGCTGGTCTGAAGTCCGCTAGCCAGAGTAGTAGAAAATGAAGGAGATGACTGCACTCAGCCGTGTTGGAACATAGTGCAAGTTTAATGAGAACCGTTGCAGCATACAAAGTCAGGCAGTACAGTGCAAAACCAAAGATAGGTAGACACGTTTCACGGAATGAGAATCCGCTTAGTCATTACCCCTCAAGCTTCTGCTTGAGCTACCTGGGCCTCTAGTTTCTTTGTATCAGCCTCCAAACTCTTAGAAAAGGTTCTAACCTCTGTCATATATACCTCTCTAAGGGTTGCCTTAAAAGCATCCCATTGTGTTAGAGGAAGACCTGTGCTAAAAGGACTTGTTAGTGCTTTTTTGTGCGTGCCTGTGTGCATTCACGCGCGCCTGTGTGCGCTCGCGTGCGCACACACCCCGGAAACTATGCCAAATGGCTCTATTTAGGCTGAGTGCACCGTGCAGCAAGTGCTGTCTGATCTGCAGCATGTGAGTTGCTTCCTGTGAGACCCGTAACCTGTTATCTGTTCCTGTGACCCGGCCTTTTCCGACTTTGTCTGATCTCCACCTGCACCGACCTCCGGCTTGCCTACGACTAGAGTTGAGCGGACACCTGGATGTTCGGGTTCGGCGGGTCCGGCCAAACTTTGCGAAAAAGTTCGGGTTCTGTACCGAACTTGACCCGAACTTTACCCCGGACCTCGAACCCCATTGAAGTCAATGGAGACCCAAACTTTTCGGCACAAAAATGGCTGTAAAAAAGTCCTGGCAAGTGCTAGAGGGCTGCAAAAGGAAGTAAAATTGGGGTAAGAGTAGGACAAGTGCCCTACAAAAAAATGGGGATAGGGAAAATAACTTAAAATCAAATAAAAAAAATAAAAATGGGAAGGGGGGTGGATGTGGAGTAGGAGCCTAGGCCATGACCGTGGCAGTGTAGGTGGAAGTGTCGGTGGTGGAGGAGGAGGAGGAGGAGGTAGCCAACACTTTTTGTTGTTTGTTTGTTTTTTTTTTATAATTGGGGTAGCCCCCAAAATATTAAGGCATATTCAAAACTTAAAACAAAACACAAAAGCAACCGACATGGGAATCTCATCAATTAAATATACAGCGCTTGCCCTACAATGAGGGGGGTTGCAGTTAAATAATAATAATAATGTAATAAGGTGAATGCCTTTGATATTTACAAAGACATATGCCTCTTTTTAAGAAGAGTGGATTTCAAACTAATATATTTTGAACAGAACAGTATAAAACAAACAGGAGAACCGCATCCCCAGCTTTTAAATATGGATGAGGAAGAATTAATTCAATACATGGAGGGGAACTCCTGGATTGAATCCGACATGATTGATCCACCTCCGGAATCGGGACTAGCCAAAAAATCCGAAAAATTTTGCAGTTTTGCCAACAATAAACATTTACAGCTCTTTTTGGTAGCAGTTACCCATGACATAAGAGAAACTAACTGGGATCAGATAGAACCAGGGATGAATAATCTTACACATGAGGAAGGATTGCATTGGATGAACTCAGCAAATTATCTGTATCTATTAACTGTATCATCAAACCAAGCGACAAAGGGGGCAATGTGGTCCTCTGGCAGGAAAACATGTACCTGGAAGAAGTACAGAAACAACTTGGTGATGATGGCTGTTATGAGAAACTCCAATGCAATCCATTCTCAAAAATAGTGGAAGAATTAAACTAGTTACTAAAAAATGCATACCAAGTAGGATTACTCAAACGGAAGGAATATCAATCTACAGGTTGAAAAGTACAACATACCTACGTTTTACATTATTCCAAATATTCATAAAAATGCGGAAAAACCGCCTGGACATCCCATAGTTTCAGGGGTGGGGGGTCCACTGGAAAGAATAGGTAGGTATGTAGATAGAAGAATACAACATTTAATTAACCACTTCAGCCCCGGAAGGATTTCTAGCTTTAGGACCGGAGCCCTTTTTTCGATTCGGCGCTGCGTCGCTTTAACTGAAAATTGCGCGGTCGTGCGACGTTGTACCCAAACGAAATTTGCGTCCTTTTTTTCCCACAAATAGAGCTTTCTTTTGGTGGTATTTGATCACCTCTGCGTCATTTCTGATCGCCGCTATAAACAAAAGAAGAGCGACAATTTTGCAAAAAAAACCCAAATTTCTTACTTTTTGCTAAAATACAAATCCAAAAAAAAAAAACAAAAAAACATTTTTTTTCACCGTTTTTGGCCAATTTATATTCTTCCTCATATTTGCGATAAAAAAAAATCGCAATCGGCGTTTATTGATTGGTTTGCGCAAAAGTGGTCGCGTTTACTGATGATGAGAATTCATTTTTGGGGTTTTTTTATTTTTTTTTATTTTTTACTAGAAATGGCGGCGATCTGCGATTTTTAGCGGTACTGCGATATTGGGGCGGACATGTCGGAACATTTTGACACTTTTTTGGGACCATTGGCATTTATACAGCTATCAGTGCTATAAAAATGCATTGATTACTGTGTAAATGCCATTGGCAGTGAAGGGGTTAACCTGCAGGGGGCGCTCTAAGGGTTAACTATGTTCCCTGGGTGTGTTCTAACTGTGGGGGGACTGCCCTAACAGGAGAAGGGAAGTGGTCCCAGCCCTGTACAGGCGGGGTTATAGCGTCATGGCGATTTTTAGCGTCTAGCGGCGGTAAAGATCATTTTTTATTTTTTTTTATTTTTT
>BLSH010482876.1:702572-714050 GCA_018402905.1 Glandirana rugosa | reverse complement strand
TGGAACTGGTCTGACACTTCCAAAAATAATTTTATTAAAATGATAGCAAGAGAGGGTACTCACAAAGGTCAGGAGTTGGGAAGTAGTGGGTGCACAACCTGTGCAGACAGAGTAGAAGCTGACGCGTTTCAGGGGCGCACCCCCTTCCTCAGAGCTTTGCTACCCCGGACTGTCAGACCCAAGGATATAAATGTTGTAAAAGTTACTGCACAGATGCTGCTGATTGTGTTAACTGGCCACTAATTGTGATTGCACAATTGTGACCAATCAGTTTGTCAATCATGAGCCAATAATCACAAAATTGCCTCATGGGTGTGCCTAATTTGCAAATTTAAAAAATAGTGTATGAATCATTTTTAAAAAACATTTTAGTACACATGTAAACATATATAAAAACCGTATATAAAAAACGACATGGGCACATAGACTGATCACCAGAAACTAGTGATTTTAGACACATGTACCCATGTTGAAAAATATGAGCCATACAGGATGAAGATGCAGTGGCAAAAAGGCAGCATCAAATGACAGCTGCTCTAGCCAGTGGCTCAGCAGCATGGAGGTAATTGTTGCCCGATTTGTTATTGATTACAATTATATCTTGCAGCTGTCATTTGATGCTGCCTTTTTGCCACTGCATCTTCATCCTGTATGGCTCATATTTTTCAACATGGGTACATGTGTCTAGAATCACTAGTTTCTAGTGATCAGTCTATGTGCCCATGTCGTTTTTTATATACGTTTTTTTATATACGGTTTTTATATATGTTTATATGTGTACTAAAATGTTTTTAAAAATGATTCATACACTATTTTTTAAATTTGCAAATTAGGCACACCCATGAGGCAATTTTGTGATTATTGGCTCATGATTGACAAACTGATTGATCACAATTGTGCAATCACAATTAGTGGCCAATTAACACAATCAGCAGCATCTGTGCAGTAACTTTTACAACATTTATATCCTTGGGTCTGACAGTCCGGGGTAGCAAAGCTCTGAGGAAGGGGGTGCGCCCCCGAAACGCATCAGCTTCTACTCTGTCTGCACAGGTTGTGCACCCACTACTTCCCAACTCCTGACCTTTGTGAGTACCCTCTCTTGCTATCATTTTAATAAAATTATTTTTGGTAATGCACCAGGTGCATGCGCCTTCCTTTTTTTCTCTTGTTTTTTAGCACAATGCCTTGGGCAAGCCCTGCTAGAAACTGTCGGCGAGTATGAGCCACCCCTGCAATCCGGGGACAAAGCTGGGGACAGATGGGTTCCTCAACCCGTGGACTGTCCCCGGAACCGAGGACGTCTGGTCATCCTATAGTACAGTCACACCATTTCTCATATACTTTATATAATATTCATACTTTATCTTTCTCATACTTTGTCTTACTTTGTCATCTTACAATGTAATGTTCCTAGTTTAGTCACACCAGCTCTTATTATTATTATTATAATACAGGATTTATATAGCGCCAACATTTTGCGCAGAGCTTTTCAGGGATTGTCTAAAGATGGATAGATTAGGAGACAGTTGGACAGATTGGGGTAGAGAGTTCCAAATGATGGGTGAAGCTCTGGAGAAATCCTGCAGGCAAGCATGGGAGGAGGTGACAAGGGAGCTAGAGAGCAGGAGGTCTTGGGAGGACCGAATAGAGCGGCTTGGTTGGTATTTTGAGGTTAGTGATGTAGCTGGGGGCAAAGTTGTGGATGGCTTTGTAAATTATTGTTAGTACTTTGAATTTTATTCATTGGGTGAATGGAAGCCATTGAAGGGATTAGCAGAGAGGGCTGGAGGACACTGAGCGGTTGGTAAGGTGGATGAGTCTTGCAGCAGCATTCATTATGGACTGAAGGGGGGATAGTGTATGTAAAAGTAGTCCAATAAGGAGAGAGTTGCAGCAGTCAAGACAAGAGATAACCAGAGAGTGAATTAGAAGCTTGGTGCTGTCATTGGTTAAAAATGGATGGGGCGTATTCTAGAGAGGCTAAGGCAGCATGATTTGGACAGGGATTGGATGTGGTCCTGAAAGGACAGTTCAGAGTCCAGGGTTATCCCCTAGCACCCTGGCATGTGGGGACAGACTAATTGATCTTAACAAAGATGTCAGGGGAAGGGGCACATGGGGGAGGAAATATCATGAACTCAGTTTTAGATAAATTCAGTTTGAGGAAGTGGTGTGACATCCAGGCTGATATGTCTGTTAATAAAGCAGTGATGTGTGAGGAGACTGATGGGGTGAGCTGAGGGGTAGAGAGATAGATTTGGTTGTCATCGGCATATAAATGATAGCGGAAGCCATGGGAGGCTATCAGCTGACCCAGGGAGGACATGTAGATCGAGAATAGTAGGGGTCCAAGGACAGAACCTTGAGGGACCCCAACGGTAACAGGAGTTGGAGAGGAGGAAGTGGAGTTGTAAGTGACACAGCTCTCATAATGCCAGATGAGATAGAAAGAAAATCAGCTAATCAATTTTAATATATTTCCAATGGACTGGAGCTCAGGTTATATCTGACAGGCAGGCACAGCACTTAAAGTATAACTAAAGCAGGGCCGGCCCTACCATGGGTCCCAGTGGGTCCATTGGACCCAGGCAGCACTTTGAGAGGGGCAGCAAATTGAACCATGGCCACCTCTCCTTCTCTTCTATTTACCCAGCAAATTGACGACCAAGATTTTTTTTCAGCAATTTTGTGTGTCATGGTGACAACTGCCCCCCTGGAACACTCCGCCTGCCCCTTTACTCCCCTAGCTCGCCACTATACTACCCTTGCCTGGCTATATATTACACTAGCCTGTCTGTATGCAACCCTAGCCTGTCTATATATTACCCTAGTCTGTCCATATACTACCCTAGCCTGCCCCTATACTACCCTAGCCTGTCTATATACTGCCCTAGGCTGCCCCTATACTACCCTAGTCTGTCTATATAACACCCTAGCCTGTCCATATACTACCCTAGCCTGTCTATATGCTGCCCTAGCCTGTCTATATACTGCCCTAGCCTGCCCCTATACTGCCCTAGCCTTTCTATATACTGCCCTAGCCTTTCTATATGCTGCCCTACCCCACCCCTTGGAATTGAACATAATGGTATTTCATATAATTCTGCATATAGACAAGGTGCTGTTGCATGTAAATCTGACTTCCTGTTAAATTTAATTTTAGGTTTAATTATCATGATATAAAATAATGGATGTGGGGGCCTTTTGGTGGGCATGATTTTTTTTATTTTGGGGGAGGGGTGGGAGGAGCAGCATTTCATTCTTGGATCCAGGCAGCACAATGTCTTGGGCCAGCCCTGAACTAAAGGAAAAAACTTTTATAGTTTTGGATAGAACAGAGATGGATTAGAACATCTATCAGGTTTTCATTGCTGTCTGTGTCCCCGTTAGGGAAATTCCCCCTCTCTATTTGTCCTGTTTACCATTACCACTGAAAGCGAAAGTAAAAGAAAATCCCAAAATTTGGGAATCTTACAATGGGAACACTAGTTCTTGTGACCTGGGGTCCCCAAGGAATTTCCTTAATTTGCAGGGATTTTTTCTCACTTTCCGTTTAGCTATGGGACAGGAAGTGAGGGGAAATTTCCACAATGGGACACAGATGGTGAAAAAAAATCTGACAGGGATTATAACCCTCCCCTACTCTATCCAAAATAAGAAAAAATGTTTTGCCTATAGACCTATTTTAAATTACAGCAGGAAATGTATTTGAAGGTAAATCCTTAAAATGCATTTTATCAGATCTACAGTAAATGTGAACAGTTTCAGTGTAAATGATCGTATTATTGTTGCCATGCATGGTTTATAATCATATACTGTATATATATATATATATATATATATATATATAACTGACGTTGGTTCATAATTTTTCACTTTCAAACTAAATACTAACAATTAGACAGGGTAATGAAAACCAGGGAATTTTTCACCCTCCGTGTATATGTTTGACAACATTAAGGATGTAGCAAGTGGACTAAACCTACATTTATGGGAGTTTAATTTCGACTTTCAGACGTCAATTTCGTGTAGAACAAGCAAAGTAAAGTTTAGGTAACACCACCACATATGTCGGTTTTTCTAATCTTAACACAGCTACAGGGTTATAAATACCTGGACTGACATATATATATATATATATATATATATATATATATATATATATATATATATATATATATATATACAGTCAGGTCCATAAATATTGGGACATCGACACAATTCTAATCTTTTTGGCTGTATACACCACCACAATGGATTTGAAATGAAACGAACAAGATGTGCTTTAACTGCAGACTTTCAGCTTTAATTTGAGGGTATTTACATCCAAATCAGGTGAACGATGTAGGAATTACAACAGTTTGTATATGTGCCTCCCACTTTTTAAGGGACCAAAAGTAATGGGACAGATTAACAATCATAAATCAAACTTTCACTTTTTAATACTTGGTTGCAGTCAATTACAGCCTGAAGTCTGGAACGCATAGACATCACCAGATGCTGGGTTTCATCCCTGGTGATGCTCTGCCAGGCCTCTACTGCAACTGTCTTCAGTCCCTGCTTGTTCTTGGGGCATTTTCCCTTCAGTTTTGTCTTCAGCAAGTGAAATGCATGCTCAATCGGATTCAGGTCAGGTGATTGACTTGGCCATTGCATAACATTCCACTTCTTTCCCTTAAAAAACTCTTTGGTTGCTTTTGCAGTATGCTTCAGGTCATTGTCCATCTGCACTGTGAAGCGCCATCCAATGAGTTCTGAGGCATTTGGCTGAATATGAGCAGTTAATATTGCCCGAAACACTTCAGAATTCATCCTGCTGCTTTTTTCAGCAGTCACATCATCAATAAATACAAGAGAACCAGTTCCATTGGCAGCCATACATGCCCACGCCATGACACTACCACCACCATGCTTCACTGATGAGGTGGTATGCTTTGGATCATGATCAGTTCCTTTCCTTCTCCATACTCTTCTCTTCCCATCACTCTGGTGCAAGTTGATCTTGATCTCATCTGTCCATAGGATGTTATTCCAGAACTATGAAGGCTTTTTTAGATGTTGTTTGCCAAACTCTTATCTAGCCTTCCTGTTTGACACACATACACCTACCTCCTGGAGAGTGTTCTTGATCTGGCCAACTGTTGTGAAGGGTGTTTTCTTCACCAGTGAAAGAATTATTCGGTCATCAAACACAGTTGTTTTCCGTGGTTTTCCGGGTCTTTTGGTGTTGCTGAGCTCACCGGTGCATTCTTTCTTTTTAAGGGTGTTCCAAACAGTTGATTTGGTCACACCTAATGTTTTTGCTATCTCTCTGATGGGTTTGTTTTGTTTTTTCGGCCTAATGATGGCTTGCTTCACTGATAGTGACAGCTCTTTGGATCTCATATTGAGAGTTGACAGCAACAGATTCCAAATGCAAATAGCACACTTGAAATGAACTCTGGACCGTTTACCTGCTCCTTGTAAATGGGATAATGAGGAGATAACACACCCCTGGCCATGGAACAGCTGAGCAGCCAATTGTCCCATTACTTTTGGTCCCTTAAAAAGTGGGAGGCACATATACAAACTGTTGTAATTCCTACAACGTTCACCTGATTTGGATGTAAATACCCTCAAATTAAAGCTGAAAGTCTGCAGTTAAAGCACATCTTGTTTGTTTCATTTCAAATACATTGTGGTGGTGTATGGAGCCAAAAAGATTAGAACTGTGTTGATGTCCCAATATTTATGGACCTGACTGTATATATATATATATATATATATATATATATATATTGTGGCTTTATGTGAGGTGCGATAGTGGATGGATGATATTTGTTGCCTCGCATACATTCACTTGGAGTGGACTAGTGAGAGTCCGACCTGGGTTTTGCCAGCCATCATGGCAGAGCTGGTTCCGGCCCGGAGTTTCTGGTCCACCTAAATCCCTCCTCAGCTGCATTTAATGACCAGAAGGAGATCTCAGTTTTGGTCTGGCCTGGCATGGCTACACTGAGAGAGCTACACCTTGAGAGTTGGTTGCTCTAAGGACTGCAAGAGAAAAGGTTTGTGTTTGTTTTGTTTAAAGGGGTCAGGGACAAGCCCGACACCGTATAGAGAGGTATCCTGCTCTGTACTAGTTTAGCGCTGGGCAGCAAGGTTTTTGTTTTGCTATTTTGTTTGTTTTCTGTCTTACAACCTTTTACCAAAATAAAACTGGCAACCCGCCAGATTTTAAGAAAGTTTGTCTTCAAGCTGCCTTCTTCCCAGGAAAGGTGATCCACCCGAGCTAAATGCCCACACGTGGCGTAGGATGCGGGCAACTTTCCAAAGTGGAGGAATTGGCGAAGGCCCTGCTGTAAGCCAATGCAGCTCAGTGGGAAACCAACTGCCAGGTCACAGCATAACAGACGGCTCAATAAGAGGCTGCTGCAGCTCAGCAGGAGGAGAGTCGCCAGGCTATCGCAGCACAACAGGCGGTTCAACGGGAGGCAACTCAGCAGATCGTTGCGGCTCAGCAGGAGGTGAATCTCCGGTTTACGGAGGCTCTGGTGGAGTTAAAGAAGGGGCCCACACCTCCCATGGCAGAGTAACCAAAATTGGTATGCGCCTCTTACCACCTGCAGAAGATGACACCAGCGGATGACGTGGAGGCGTACCTCACTACTTTTGAACGAGTTGCTCTTTGCGAAGGATGGCGCCTTTTCTGACAGGTGAGTCTCAAAAGGCCTATTTTGATTCAGAACCTGATAAGGCCCATAACTTTGAGTCACTAAAAATGGAGATACTCGCACACCCGGGTGTCACAATGGCAGTCCGGGCTCAACGGGTGCATCAGTGGACCTACCGCTCCCAAATGTTTGACTTGATCCATCTCACCAAGAAGTGGTTACAGCCAGAGACTTTGCCAGGCCCTCAGATCGTGGAGCGTGTGGTCATGGACCAGTATCTGCATGTGCTCACTGCAACTTTGAGGGAGTGAGTCAGCCATGGAGGCCCCAAAACAGCAACCCAACTAGTGGACCTCGTGGAGAGATACAGTGCAGCTGAGGACATGTGGTACCCGTCTGCGCCCCACTCCAATGTATCTAGGTGTGAAAGATCCCCCGGCGGACCTGGTAAGACTGTTCCAGGGTTCAAGGGCATGGGGAAGTTTGTTAAGACTGCTACAGCTAAAGAGACTATGGGCCCTAGACCTAGACACTGGCCAAAGAAGCCAGGAAGGTCTTGGGGACCTTTGAGAGGACTGGGTGTAGAGCACATACAGTGCTACCATTGTCATGCACTGGAACATGTTGCTGCCAATTGTCCTCTAAATCATGAACCAATGCAGTGAGATAATGCTTATATGACAAGACGAATGTCTCTTTTTGCACAGGTCGCTTGCACTGCATCATGGCAGGGTTGCATGGAAAAACAAATGTGTGTGATTTCTGTGGATGGGAAACCAGTCACTGCACTGCTTGATTCAGGTAGTGTTATGACTTTGGTCAATAGCAAGTGTATAAACCCCGCAAAATTACACCCTAGCACAATCGGGGCCATTTGCATCCATGAAGAAACTCGGGACTACCAGACTGCGGTGGTTGAGACTGACACCCCTTGGGGCAGCGTGACACATTCAGTGGGGGTGGTACCTTCCTTGCTTCATGAGGTCCTGGTGGGGAGGGATTTTCTCAATTTTTGGAGGTTATGGGAAGGCACAGAGAGTCTGGAGGATAAAGCTCCCCCTGCACGGGAACTCTCACCAGAACCTTTTGCCAAATAGAAGAGGAGACGTTTGGCAAGACCGAGGAAGGAGGAGACCCTCTTCCTTTTCCTGTAATGGTTGGGGAGCCAGAGGAGCCGGAAGACAGCTCTCAGCTGGAGCCTAATGAACAGGAGAACCTCTCTGACTCTAATAGTGAGAGTGGACAGAATGTGACCCCTGACTTAGATGTCAGGAGGGAGGATTTCTGTATGGAGCAATTACGAGATGTCACTCTCATTAGAGCCAGAGAGAACGTTAAGATGATAGATGGGGAACCTGGGGATCCTAATTGGGGGGTGTCTTTCCCCTACATGGCTCTTAACAACAATCTGCTGTACCGGGTGGTAAAATATGGTGAGGACGAGGTAGGACAGCTGGTGGTTCCCAAACCCTTCACAGGATGGTGCTAGACTTGGCCCATGGACATATAATGGGGGGACATCTGGGTATAGAGAAGACCAGGGAGAGTATAGCCCAGAGATTCTTCCGGCCTTGGCTGTATGCAGATGTCAGAGTGAGTCATGCCCCGAGCGTTAAATGTCTGCATCGTTACCCCATTTTCGCAGTCCACTTGTACCCCTACCTATAATTGAAGTGACGTTCGAGAGAATTGGCATGGATCTGGTGGGGCCAGTAGTAAAGTCTGCCCGGGGCCACCCCGTATAGAAGTGTCATTGAGCACGTCTCCTTGATGCAGGATCAAATTGCAGCTGTCTTGCCCCTTGTACGCGAACATATGGAGCGAGCACAGGAAGCCCAGAGGAGGGTTTATAATCGGGGTGCCAAGACTCGAACTTTCAACCCCGGGGATAGAGTGCTGGTGCTAGTCCCCACTGTGGAAAGTAAATTCCTGGCCAAGTAGCAGGGTTCCTTTAAGGTTAGGGAAAGAATAGGGGAGCTAAACTACAAAGTTTACCAGCCAGGGAAGAGAAAACCAGAGCAAATTTACCATGTAAATCTCTTAAAACCATGGAAGGATAAAGAGAGTTTATTGACTATCTCCCCTCCCCAAAAGGACAGGGTACCAATGACTCCTGAGGTCCCCATAATCGAGTCCTTGTCCGTAACGCAACAAAATTACTTTAAGGAATTTGTGAGTAAAAATAGAGACTTTTTCTCCCCTTTACCCAGACTGTCCTCCAACATGACATCATCACGGAACCAGGTGTTAGCATAAATGTGAACCTCTATAGAATCCCTGAGGCTAGACGAGAAGCCGTGGCAAAGGAAATGAAAACCATGTTAGAATTGGACATGATAGAGGAGTCCCACAGTGACTGTTCGAGCCCCATAGTGCTGGTCCCGAAGCCCGATGACACTATAGGGTTTTGTAATGACTTGATAATGTTAAATAGCATGTCCAAGTTTGATGCCTAAATGATGCCTCACGTTGACAAAATTATAGACCGATTGGGAGGTGCCCGGTACATAACAACCCTAGACCTAACTAAGGGCTATTGGCAGATACCCCTTACAGAGACAGCAAAAGAGAAGACCGCTTTTTCCACCCCTGAAGGGTCGTTTCAACACAAGCGAATGCCATTTGGGTTACACGGGACCCCAGAATCATTCCAAAGAATGATGGATAAAACCCTAAGACCGCACCGCTCCTACGCAGCAACCTACTTGGATGATGTGGTCATCCACAGCCCCGATTGGGAATCTCATCCACGCCGATTGCAAGCAGTGATATATTCCCTTAGAAAAGCAGGTCTCACAGACAACCCAAGAAAGTGTGCCATCGGTCTAGAGGAGACCAAATACCTTGGCCACATTATTGGTCGGGGACTCGTTAAACCCCAAACCAACAAACTGGAGAAATGGCCCCAACCTCTGACTAAAAAGCAGGTGCGAGCATTCCTGGGGAACACAGGGTAATATAGACGATTCTTACCCGGCTTCGCCACCATTGCCATCTGTGTACAACCAGTACTGGTGACCCCAGACTTCAGCAAGCACTTTGTGGTGCAGACTGATGCCTCTGATGTGGGTCTAGGGGCTGTACTGCTCCAGATCAGGAATGGGGAGGAGCACCCGGTTGTATACCTAAGCTGGAAACTAAACCAGCATGAGAGAAATTATGCCATAGTCGAGAAGGAATTTCTGACTATTAAATGGGCCTTGGAGGCCCTAAAGTATTATTTATTGGGCAGGCCGTTTAGACTGGTCACCGACCATGTCTTCCTGAAGTGGATGTGTGACAACAGGGAAAAAAATAGTCAGATGACAAGGTAGTTTTTGGCCCTACCGCCCTACAAGTGTACAGTGCAACATAGGGTGGGAAAGCTGCAAAATAATGTGGATGCCCTTTCCTGTGTTCACTGTATGGGTGTGACAGTTGCTCCACCGCAGGGGCTTGAGCAGAGGGGGGTATGTGACGTTATGCGAGGTGCGATAGTAGACGGGGGATATTTGTTGCCTCGCATGTGTTCACTTCGAGTGAACTAGTGAGAGTCCGACCCATGTTTTGCCAGCCACCGTGGCAGAGCTGCTTCCAGCCCGGAGTATCTGGTCCAGCCAAATCCTTCCTCAGCTGCATTTAATGACCAGGAAGAGATCTCAGTTTTGTTCTGGCCTGGGACTCAGTATGGTTACACTGAGAGAGCTACACCTTGAGAGTTGGTTGCTCTAAGGACTGCGAGAGAAAAGGTTTGCTTTTGTTTTGTTTGAAGGTGTCAGGGACAAGAGAGATATCCTGCTCTGTAGTAGTGTAGCGCTGTGTGGCATAGTTTTTGTTTTGCTATTTTGTTTGTTTTCTGCCTTGCAAACTTTTACCAAATTAAAAGTGGCAACCCGTCTGATTTTTAAGAAAGGTTGCCTTCAAGCTGCCTTCTTTCCAGGAAAGGTGATCCACCTGAGCTAATCGCCCACAATATGCAGTATCTCACAAAAGTGAGTACACCCCTGACATTTTTGTAAATATTTTATTTGATTGGGGGTGTGTCCAAGATGGCGGAGTGATCAGACATCTTCTCAGGAGCTCTGCCGGACCTGGCTTGAACTTTTATCCTCACCTCGCCTCTTTATCCTCCTTGAAGGTCCGTGGATGCCTGGCAAGCTGAGGGGGCAAGGTAAGGGGGATAAGAAGCTTCACTTTCCCCCGGAGATCCCACATGTACTGTTGCCTAAGGGCTAGTTGGTTGGGATCCAAGCAGTCCCCTACTATGCGGGCTCTGCGGGGTGGGGGGGATGGGTTGTCGGCCGTTGCTGACCACATTGAGACACGTTGGTTCCTGTTATGTTCTTTTTATAAGCGAATGATATGTCATTTTCTAAAGGCATATAATTTTGGAGAGCATGGTGTTGTTGCTTTAACCACTTCAGCCCCGGAAGGATTTCCAGCTTTAGGACCGGAGCCCTTTTTGCGATTCGGCGCTGCGTCGCTTTAACTGAAAATTGCGCGGTCGTGCGACGGTCTTTACTGCGTCGCCACTCGTTTATGGTGGTTTTCTTTCGAGATAAACACCCTTTTTTTCCTGCGTTTAAAGAAAACCCATGTTGCAGCGTGCTGGCGCGTTAAAAGTCAATTTCGCTGCGTCGCGGCTTAGCGTTTTTCCCGAGGCCAGGATTTCGACCTTTAGGAAGGCCCCGACTTCACCAATTTCGTTGTTGTGGTACGAGAGGTTTTAATATACGGAAATCTTTTACTGTATAGTAAGCGAATATTTTTCTTGTATTGTCCTTGGTTGCACAGAGTTACACCAGTCGTTGCCGGCTGTTGGGTAGGGGGGGTGGGGCGTCTC